>JAOBSW010000335.1:0-123830 GCA_026214975.1 Gentiana macrophylla | reverse complement strand
CTTCAATTCATAGTCGACGCTATGCCGGGTCGATCTTACGGAATCGCGATTGTGAATTCTAGTTTTTATTCCTAACTAACCTAGGTCACGATTACTAAACTAAACAATGGATAGAACTAAACAAAACCGGAATAAAACTTAACTAAAACGTAAAACTGGACAGAAGATATGATCTAAAGCCATGAAGGATATGTTTCGAACCAATTTAAACTAAACTAAATCTAAGGTGCAAAGGAAGAACTAACTAAACTTAAGTAATTCAATTTCAAGGGTTTTTAATCAATAATTTATGAAGGAACAAGCAATTGATCCACCTATCCTATCAATATTCGGTTTCAATTCGAGATTATTCCGTGATTACTAATCAAGTTGTGATTCACCTATTCAAAGGTATGAACCCTAATTTCTCGTGCAAGTTCGCTCTATTAATCTCTATCTTTCGATCTAAGGATTAACGCTCTCAAATCAAGGTGTGAAATCTCTCAATTTCTAACCTAGAGATCTAACCTAATAACTCTCGTTAATTAGATCAAATATCTATCCTTTATCGTGGTGATCTAAAGTCTAACTTGATTTTCATCAATTAAACAATCAATAAAGCAAGCATCTTTCGATATGAATTTGCAACAACAATGTAAAACATGATAAAGGAACAACTAGTAATAGATACTCACAAAATAACCACAAAAAGAAACTGAATTGTTGAATCGGACGGCTTCACAACGCTTTGTTCAATGGAGGCCTAGCCTCTTAGCATCCTCTCTGAAGATCGAATTATTGAAGTAAAAGAACATAGAAAGTGTTTTGAACTACTAGAAAACTAAGAACAATGAAATCTCACCGCTTCCTGGGTTTAGGGTTTGTAATATATCGTATATTGTGAGGAAAAGCGCGCTATTTATAGAAGATTAAGTCGGTTTCAAAGATGTCGGCCGACGGACGCCCGCCTGGAAAGGGGTGAATGCCCGTCCATCTTGTGTAATTTTCTTGAGTCGGGCGAGTCATGATCGAGGCGCCTGCCTGCGCAATAGCCCACTCACTGGCCCAAACTTCCCGAATCAACTTACCATTCCTGAGACGCTCGTCCAACCCAAGAACGCTGGCCCACCATGGGCGCTTGATTCCCACTCCCTGACGCCAGCTTCGGGATCGAATTTAATCTTGATTTCTTGATCTTTATCTCTTTTTCTTATCTCATTCCTTCATTATCTCTTTTATCTTCAATCACCTCGAACTTAATCAACTCTTGAGCATCTTTTGAGCCTCAAACATGTATCTATAACATATAAAACATCGCAAAAATGTAATAACGCTCAAATGATCATAAAATCATAATTAAAACACTTAAATCAACCTATTTTGCGATTATCTCTTTTAAAATATCATTTGCTCAATATTTCCATTAAACACTTGTTTCTTATACAAATTCATACAAATATGAGGGAATTATCATAAAATATAGCGTTATAAATCGTATAAAATCACCCTTAACAACTCCCCCACACTTAAGCTTTTGCTCGTCCCGAGCAAAACAAAAGAAAGTAAAGGCTCGAGAAAAGATCAGACATCTAAACATATATAACACATATCCAATAAATCAGAAGTTCACCCGTGTGTGTGCAAAGCCATAGAAAACTTCCACTAAGTCCAAACTTGAGAAACTCAAAGCAAAACTAGCTAATACCCCCTTCAAACTAGAGATAAATGACACTCATAAGGTGTACCCTACAAACATGAAATATCCCGAAAAGGATGATCGAATATATCTAGGGCCTTTCTGAAATACTCAGAGGATAATCCCTACAGCATATCTGTCAGTTTATACTTGGGATAAGATAGACGATAACTTAGTCTTATATTCATTTCATACTAATCCTTTAGTTGATTTAACTTTTTCACTTTTAAACGCACATCAGAATGAGCTATTGCCCTGTCATAGCAGAATAGGATATTTCGAGATAACACCCTACCTTACTCCAATCATAAGGCAGCTTTTTCTGACTGTCGTGAGCTTTTGGTCATCATAGTGGTATAGGACATTCGTGGTATGACCTACCTCACCCAAATCATAAACCAGCTTCCGACACACCCAATTAATTCATATATTTCTCAACTTTTTCATTTGACAATAAGTTACGTGTTACTTATCACATTCAAACCTTAGATATTCACAGTATAACATACTCGGGACTAAATACAAACTATCATAAGTCTCGAGATATACATGTAGCACTAAGTACATGACTTATAAGAAAATCAAAAATCACTCGTCCAAAAGGGGTATAACTTTATAAGTTAGCTCATCGTTTACTATGGCTCGTGAAAAATAGATCTCAGGTGAAACAACTAACTTACTAAACATATGATATATAGCTTAAATGACTATAAAAATAACGGACATTAAATAGAATTGCCTACTCGGGACAAAACGTAAACAAAAGTGTCGAAAAATTTAAAAATTTAGCTCATTTTCATAGAAACAATACGTATTGAACAAATGATTATAGATACATAGTCGACCATTCCCCTCCCCCACACTTAAACGACAACATGTCCTCATGTTGTGCAGAACGACAGAAAAGATAAAAGACTTAGCTGATTTCAAACGTCGGTCAGGCCGGAGCCTACATAGTGACACTTAGAACTCGCCAAAACCGCCAAAAACGTACCTGCACGACTTGACAAACACGGAACTATCTCGGAGAAAACGGGGAGGTATACCAAAATGAAAGGATATAGCAAAATCAACAAGAGATAAAGCATCCAATACAACCAAAAAGTAGAAACAAAGTCGAAATGAAAGTACGGGTGCCTTATGGCTTACATGATCCATCGAAAGAATAAATAGTAGCAACATCAAAAATTACAATGAACCATATAAGTAAAAAGTGGCAGAAATATACAACCACCATAGCTAGTGCAAATCGAAAAATAGACAAATGAAATCAAGACTGCCCCGGAGCCGGGTAGCATCAGCCGGAGGAACAGCAGAATCAGCAGCAGCAGTGTGGGATCGAGGGCAGGCCGCAGGCCGTGACGCGTCGCCGATGAAGGTGCCGGCTGTGTAACCGGGCGATAACAGCCCCATCAGAGTCTCTCCTCCGCGACCTCCTCATCATCGCTCTGCATCTCCGCCTCAAGCACATCGGCAATAACTCCTGCTCGATCGCGATCGGAAAAGAGGAACTCCGTATCACTCTCCTTGAAAATCTGCATATCCTCGGTTTCTTGCCTCCACAATGCACTTTAGCACGTATATCATGTTCTTCGTGTCTCCGGATATCAGTCATCCAATCTCGTAGAGGTCATTGGCCATGTCAGTACCGAGCCCTCTCCACAGGAGATAAACTAGACAAGGATGGAACCGGAGGTGGTGCCGAAGACGAACCAGGCTCCTGAGGTGTCTCCGTCTCAGTCTGTCCCGAAGGCTTACCTTTCTCTCTCTGTATAGGCCTCGGGTTCTTAGGCTTGTGATCTGCTCCATACTCAGGCACACCGGCATCTATGCACAAACTATGGATCAGGTGAGGGACGATCAAGCTCCGCGTGTAAACCTTCTGGTTGATAGATATCTCGTCATACAAAGCTTGTCCCACATCTACATTCAGGCCAAACGTCAACGCATACAACATACCTAGGTCACCAATGTGGAAGTGTGTCAGGTTGTTCTTAGATAAATTATGCAAATGTGGGGAAAATAATAATGAAATACACCCTTAATAATCATATAAAAATAGCCTTAACAACACCCCCACATTTAGCTTTTTGTACGTCCTCAGACAAAACAATCAAAACTATAGCGCAACTTTCATGCAATCCACATAGATCTCTAACTCACGTAACAAAAGATACAACAACTATAGCAAACAATACCATCACAGAGATAGATTCAGTGTATGTGTGACAAGCCCTTTTCAAATTTAACAAGCCTTTCAAAGAAATATCCTCTCAAAAATCCAATGACTATCCTAGATATAGGCGAAGAATAGCTCCACTCAAAGCCTTCCGCACTCAAGAGGATAATCCCTGAAAGATATCATGCGGATTCTACTGGGTATAAGATCCATGATAACAAAGACTTCACTTTATTTTTACTCATCATTTCCAAAATTTTCAAATTTGACGCATCTCAGAATGAGCTTTTACCCATCATAGTAGAATAGGACATTTCGAGATAACACCCTACCTCACCCAAATCATAAGGCAGCTTTTCCTGACTGTCGTGAGCTTCTGGTCATCATAGTGGTATAGGACATACGTGGTATACCCTACCTCACTCAACTCATAAACCAGCTTTCGTCCTAAGGGAATGGAATGTTTATCGAATTCAAGTATAAATCTATATCGATTATGTCACAATTATCGATCTACTAAGGTTGAAACTAACTAAAACCTAAACCTAAGAATTAAAACTAAAACAGGAATAAAAACAAGCAGAAAATAAGAAAACAGAAAGACGGACGAGCGTTCACTAAAGTGAACGAGCGATCAAAGCTTAATCTAACGGACGGCGTCTCGCTATTGCGGACGGCGTCGACTATAATTGAATCGAAGCGTAAGTGCGAGAAAACAAAGCAGAAATTAGGGTTTATAAAGCTAGAACTTAAACTAAACTTAATCTAAACGATTTGATTAAAACAATTAAAGGAAAACACAGCGAGGCAACTAGATTCCACCCATCAACCAACAATCCCAACTAGATGGTGAATTAAAGATATAGTTTTTAGTAGTGATTTTTCACGAATTCAATTGAATTCTACAACCAAATTCTAGGGTTTCGTTTATCTTTTCAAACAAACTAAACAGCATGCCAAACATGATCACGAGTTTGTTCCCAAACTCTACTCAATCAACTATGCATAATCTCTTATAACACAATTAATTGCATCACATGAACGAAATAAAACTTAAACCAATATATTTTCATACATAGATCCAAGCATATAGATATAGATAAATCGTTTCATCGAATCGTTAATTCAAACAAAACATGAACAATACAAAACAACATCCAAAGTGATGAAAAACTATAAATTAAACTCACTAATCATAAAGCATCGAACTCTCTAGTTGGTTGTGTTGATGATAAGCTTCCTCCGTCGACTCACTGCAAGGCTTCTAGTCAACAATCATGTTGAACAAGATCGTTGGATTGGAGAAATTCATCTCTGTGTAAAAGTGGTTTTGGGGCGCAGTTCTTTTATGAAAATTGCGGCTATCAAAAGTATCCCCTTAGGGTTGGGGCTGCTGCTGTATTTATAGAGTGCTAAGTCGGTTAGGGTTTAAGTCGGCACCGGACGCTCGTTTGAACAACCAGACGCCCGTTTGGAATTCCCAGACGCTGATTAAACGCTCGTTCGCACTGCGGCTGAACTCTCTGTATTGATTTTATGCCTTTGAACGCCCGTTCGAATTCATGGACGCTCGTCCATCATGAACGGAGACTGAACGCTCGGCTGGACTGCTTGGGATCGGATTTCTTCATCTTTATCCATTGTTTTTCAAGCCTATTCCAACTCTATCTTGAATAATTCGACTTGAGCTTCATTTATCCTCTTTAGCACTCGAAATTCAGCCTCCTAAAGGATAAATAAACATTGTAAAAATGTAATAAAACTCAAATAATAATAATTCCATTAATTTAACACATAAAACAATCAATTTTGCAAATAACCATATTAAAATCATCCTTACTAAATAATTGCACTTAAACCCTTAATTCTTTGATAAATTATGCAAATGTGGGGAAAATAATAATGAAATACACCCTTAATAATCATATAAAAATAGCCTTAACAACACCCCCACACTTAGCTTTTTGTACGTCCTCGGACAAAACAATCAAAACTATAGCTCAACTTTCATGCAATCCACATAGATCTCAACTCACGTAACCAAAGATACCACAACTATAGCAAACAATACCATCACAGAGATAGATTCGATTGTATGTGTGACAAGCCCTTTTCAAATTTAACAAGCCTTTCAAAGAAATATCCTCTCAAAAATCCAATGACTATCCTAGATATAAAGTGTAATAGCTCCACTCAAAGCCTTCCCACGCACTCATTAGGATAATCCCTACAAAGATATCATGCGGTTCTACTGGGTATAAGATCCATGATAACAAAGACTTCACTTTATTTTTACTCATCATTTCCAAAATTTTCAAATTTGACGCATATCAGAATGAGCTTTTACCCATCATAGTAGAGTAGGACATTTCGAGATAATCCCCTACCTACTCAAATCGTAAGGTAGCTTCTTCCAACTGTCGTGAGCTTCTGGTCATCATAGTGGTATAGGACATACGTGGTATACTCTACCTCACTCAACTCATAAACCAGCTTCCGACAAACGTATTTATTAATAATTCACTACTTATTCATTCTTTTTTCAAGACATAAGTTACATCTCACTTATCACATTCAAAATTTATGATATTCACAGCACCCGGGCTAACTAAGGTGTTACTATACTGACCTTCCTACGATAAATCACTAAAACAATGAAAGGATATAGTTCAAAAATCTTGCTTCAATATCAAAGGCTTTCGTGAGTGAAAAATGAATACTATCTTCATAACAGTAAAGACATGCTATAATTATCTCACTAAGTTACATACTATCATCATTAGAAAACTACAACTAGCAAGCATTTAGTTTCAACCACATGCTCGAGACTAACAAAAATTTAAATGTCGTGGAAATTTAACATTCACTCATATTTCAAAGGATATAGCATGAAAACATACCCAATTTACCCCCCCACACTTAAATCACATTATGTCCGCAGAATGTGCAAATAAAAGAAAAAGAAACTTAGCTGGTTCAACAGTGGTTGTCGGATGAAAGTTGGCAGAGGTCAGGCCGGAGCATGAACGTACCGCTACAACTTGAATAGGCAACAACGGACATAAAAGCTTGCGAACTCGCTTCAAAAGTATCTCGCCACACTCGACATACCATATAATCTCGGGTACACGGGTATATGAGCAACACATAACACAAAACACTTACAATGAATGTAGGAGGAATAACCATCAACACATAATCAACTAAAGTACTACTTCTAAAACAATAAAACAACCTAAGAAAAAAAACAAATAACTAGGTTGCCTCCTAGGAGCGCTCTTTTAATGTCAATAGCTTGACACGTATTTCAAAAGATCAACCCGGATCGGGCCACTTTGGTTTGACTACCGCCACCTCAGTATCGGAATCAGAAGTATTGGGGCGGAAATGATTTTCACCACAACAACAAGTCAAATGTGCTATAAGATCATTAAACTTTTCTCTCCAAACTACACCGACTCTTCTTGTCCTTGTCCTTGCGATGATAGGCGTAGGTGTGCTAACATGCTCGTGAGTCTCGGGAGAAGGTTCCTCACAGGTAAAGGTAGGAATGTCATCATCGACTCAAAGAAATAAGATGGAATCTCTTCACAAATCAGGGACATCTGTACTCTCATCTCTTCTTTGGAAATAAAGAGTCTCAGGCTTTTCCTTCGGTTGCCCAAAATATTTCTTAAGTCGATGACCATTCACTTTAAAAGCTTGATTACCATACCCGTTCAAAGTAATTACTCCACTTGGATTAACCTCAAGAATCTCAAAGGGGCCAGACCATCTAGACTTGAGTTTACCCGGAAACAGTGAAGTCTAGTATTATAGAGTAAAGCCATTTCACCAACTTTGAATTCTCGGTCCTTGATCTTAGCATCATGGAGTATCTTCGTTCTTTCCTTGCTAAGCTTAGCATTCTCAAATGTCGCTCTAAGTCCAGAATTGGTCGAGCTCGTTCAATTGTAACAACCGTTTCTCCCCACAGAGTTGGCTATCGAAATTTAAGAATTTAATTGCCCGAAAGCTCTGTGTTCAAGTTCGACAGTAAATGACAAGCTTTTCCACAGACCATTTGGAAGGGTAGCGTGCCCATCGGGGTTTTAAATGCGATGCGATAAGCCCACAACGCGTCATCCAACTTAAGACTCAATTAGATCGATTATTGTTCACGGTCTTCTAAAAAATTCTTTTCAAGCTCGATTGCTTACCTCGACTTGGCCACGTTTGGGGATGATATGGTGAACCAACTTTGTGTTTGACACCATATTTATCAAGGATTTTATCAAGCGGCGCATTGCAAAAGTGGGTACCCTCATCACTAATGAGTGCTCTCGGACGGCCGAATAACGGTAAAGATATTCTTTGCAAGAATTTCTTCACGACTTTATGATCATTAGTTTGGGTAGCTATGGCTTCAACCCACTTGGAAACATAGTCGACCGCAGACGAGGATATATTTATTACCGCACGAAGATGGAAAGGGTCCCATAAAATCTATGCCCCAAACGTCGAAAACTTAGCATTCAAGAATGGGCTTAAGTGGCATTTCCATCCTACTACTCGCCGTCGGTTCTCGGCACCTATCAAAACCTTTACAAAAGGCTTCGCATCTTTAAAACAGTCGGCGGTAGAATCCAACTTGAAGGATCTTTGCAACCGTCTTGGTGTTCCATAATGACCTCCGGTAGGACCGCTTATGGCATTGTTCTAGGATATCCCACCGATCATGCTCCGGAACACACCTTCAAAGCAATCCGTCTTTGCGGACTCAACAAATAAGGATCTTCCCATACGAGATATTTAAGATCGAAAAGAACTTTTCTTCTCCCGATCGTCATGTCCTCTAAATGACCACTCGCTAAATAGTTGACGTAGTCAGCATACCACGGCCTAACCGTTTCAAGCTTCATCAATTGCTCAGTCGGAAAATCAATGCCTATATCATTGTGATTCTCTGCACCCTCATTTACTAAGCGAGATAAATGATCACCACAATATTCTCACTACCTTTCTTATCTTTAATCACAAGGTCAAACTCTTGTAAAATCGTAATCCATCAAGTAACCTCGGTTTTGCATCCGCTTTGTCCATAAGGTAGCGTAGGCTGCATGATCCGTCCATACAACAACTTGAGACCCTAGAAGATAACTTCTAAACTTGTCAATGGCAAAAACAACGGCTAAGAATTCCTTCTCCGTTGTGGTATAATTGCATTGAGCCGGGTTCAAGGTGCGGCTCGCATAATAAATGGGCCTGAACCTTTTATCAACTCTTTGACCTAAAACTGCGCCTACGGCGTAATTAGAGGCATCGCACATCAACTCGAAAGGCTTGGTCGATCGGGTGCAACTAAAATAGGGGCATCGATAAACTTGTCTTTCAGGACAATTGAAAGCTTCTTTGCACTTTGCATCGAACAAGAAATCTACATCATCTTTCAAAAGATTTGATAAAGGCTTGGCGATGGTAGAAAATCTTTAATGAAACGCCCGTAGAAGCCCACATGACCTAGAAAACCTCGTACCTACCTCTTTCACCGTCTTAGGAGTACGTCATCCTTTCAATGGCTTCGACCTTAGCCTTATCAACTTGAATACCGACATTGGACACCTTATGTCCCAAAACGATTCCTTCGTCTACTAGAAAATGGCATTTTTCGATTAAGCACCAAATTTTTCTCTACACACCGTTGGAGTACCATATCTAGATTCTTTAAGATTTCATCAAAGCTATCGCCGTAGTCGAGAAGTCATCCATGAAGACCTCCATGCATTGCTCCACAAGTCCATCAAAATGGCTAACATGCACCGTTGAAAAGTCGCGGGTGCATTGCATAGGCCGAATGGCATTCTGCGAAAAGCAAAAGTACCGAGATGGACACGTAAAGTTGTCTTCTCTTGGTCATTAGGATCAATGGCTATCTGGAAGTAGCGAAATAGCCATCAAGGAAACAATAATACTTATGACCACTCGATCGTTCAATAAGTTGGTCAATGAAAGGTAGGGAAAGTGGTCCTTGGCAGAACCTCATTAAGTCTCGTTAGTCAATACATACTCAGTGGCACATCACGAGTCGTAAGGCAACTTCCTCCCTTTTTCATTCTTTTCGATTTGTGATTCCGCCTTCTTTGGCACAACTTGAGTAGGGCTGACCCACTCGCTATCGGGCGATTGCATAGATGATGCCCATGTCAAGCCACTTTATCACTTCTTTCTTGACAACCTCCTGCGTATGCGGATTCAGCCTTCTCTCGAGGTTGTCTAACCTTTTAGCTCCTCCTCCGTTCGGATTTTATGCATGCATACATCTGGTGATTCCTCGGATATCACCCACTTGCCATCCGAACGCGAGGATATTCTTTTTTTTAAGCACTTCTATCACCAGTGCTTCTTGCTCGTGGTCGAGTTTGAAGAAATGATCAAAGGCAATTTATCTCCATCCTTAAGAAAGATATACTTAAGGTGTTTCGAAGCGGTTTGAGCTCTAAATCGAGAGGTGGTTGCTCAATACTAGACTTTAACGGGCCACCTTTCTCCTTATGAGCTTGGAGTGGTTGACTAAAGAATAACTCATCTTCCCGAGGCTCAACCCCAGGAAAGGTCTGGATCAAATCATCCATCGGAATCCTCCGGTCAACACTTGCTTCCTTTTCCTATGATCGATCATTTGTCTTAACTCTTCACTTTAAGCTCTTACGCCAACTCTTCCCAATCATCTACTTCCCAATGAGTAGTTTCTCTCCAAAAGTCTACCTCGTCCCAACTACCCATCGAGCTTCTTCTTCACCAAGGATGAAGTCTTCCCGACTTCGATTCTTTGAAATCATCGTTTGTTCTTTGGGCATCTCCATGCTTCTAACTCACTAACAGCTCGGTGTGAGCGAGTGAAGATGACTCGTCAATGACGACGGGCTGTAATGAATTAGAAGATGGTCCGCAATCATATTGGATCCTCAATAACTTCGAAACACCTATCTCCGTCGACCATTTTGCTTCTTCAAAGCGAGCATCTTTTTCGTCCTCATAGATAGCTTCGACAAAGCGATATTTCATCAATTACGGCTCTTTCGAGGATATGTCCTCGTGTGAAGGTAACGGATGTGTCATCGACTCTAAGAGTAATCGTCGTCGCGTGCGAAGTCGATGAGAGCGTTAGAAGTGTCTAAAAGGTTCGGCCTAGAATTAGAGGCATCTCCTTATCGGTGGATAGTCTAGAATAACCCGATCGGTAGGGGAAGACTAAATGTTCAACTTGAAGGAGAACATTAGCTACACAACCGGCTGCATCCGGCTAGATTTATCTACCATCCCGAAGAGAAATAGGGGCGTTCCGCATCTTTTTATCTAACCCGAGCTTTTGCATACGTTTAATGGCATCACATTAATAGAGGCCCCTGAGTCGCATAAGACATTTTGAATAAATGGCCTTCGATCTCACATGAGATTGAAGGTCCGCACAGGGTCACCTCGCTAACGGCGACTTTCACGTGAAACCATCGCGCAATCTCGCAGCAGCACTTCTTCACCATCCCCTCAAGCTTTCTCTTTACTCCCACAAATTCTTTTAGATACTTAGAGCATTTAGGCATTTCAGTTAATACCTCGGCTAAGGGCATACTAACTTGAGTGTCTCTAAGCATCCTCCTCACTCCATCCACTGCTTGTCATTAGTGAGGGCTTTCTCTTTCCTTTTTGGGGGAAAAGGAAGGGCTTTATCATTCCCACTGGCCTGATTCTTTATCGCCTCATCCTCCTTATCCTTCCATCTCACGAACTTTTCCTCTTTTTTCTTAGTCAGGGATACAGCTTTCTGACTTTCCTTCCTTTCCTCATCATCAGAATTATTTTCGTCCTCTGAAGAATTGTCACTAAGCTCCTCATCGTTGCTTTCCTCGGCATGTGGTTTCTGATTTCCCCCTCCTGAACTCATGGCGTCAGGAGGGGCTACTCATTTCCCGACATCTTGCCGGATTCAGCCTTCTTACCACTTCTCAACGTTACTTCATTCAACTCCTCTTCTTGTCCATACTCCCATTGTGGTGTAATGGCAGTGAAAACATTCACATCAGCTTTTGGGTTTCTCTCGGTATAACTCGGATGTTTACCGTGAGGTCTGCTTGCTTGCTGGTCTGCCATCTGACCAACTTGTCTCTCAATAGCTTTAACGCTAGTAGACAAGGTCTTCACCATGTCTACCAACTCATCGAATTTGTGTTGAGGACACATGAGGTGGTATGATTTTGAGTTTGGTTCCATCCACCTGCTCACTTTGGGAGTTAGGAGCGTCCTTTGATAGTTTGAGTTGAAAGAATTCAATTTGAAGGGCCGGGTGGTAACTTGGCTTGATTGAAGTTTTGTCGTTGAAATCCTGAGTAGTTCTGGCTTTGATTGAAGTTTCGGAAGGGTTGGTTTTGATTATCCATTAAATTTACTTCTTCCGTCATCTCCGTTCCTACCTGCATTCCAAGATCGAAAGGTCGCGTCAAGATTGGCCAGCTACTTGCTTATCAATTCCATCTGAGCAACCAACAGCTTTGTATCAGGACTGCTTGCAGTACCTTCTTTCTTAACGACATTGGTCTTCTTGGGGGTCGACCACATATTGTTCTTGGCGATGGTTTCGGCCACTCTATAGGCAGTCTCATCGCCTCCCCCTAAGAAGGATCCAAGAGCTGTGGAGTCAAGATAGTCTCTATTAGGTTGGGAGACACCTCTATAGAACAGTTCCAGCAACTCATGTCTGTCATATCCATGATTGGGGCATTTCCTCATCAAGAGATTCAATCTCTCCCAAGCTTTGCCAACAGTCTCATCCTCCAACTGCTCAAACGTAGCTATTTCCCGTTTCATCTCCATAATCTTGCCTGGTGAAACCCACTTAAGAGCGAAGGCTCTTTTGACATCATTCCATGTATGGAGAGAATGATGTGCCAACGATTTAAACCACCGACTTGCTTCACCTTTCAAAGAAAAAGGAAATAGCTTTAACTTGACTATCTCAGAATCAACACCAGGATAATGGCCTGCTTCGCAGATTTGTACGAATGTGGACAAGAAGTCGTGTGGATCCTCCTGAGCAGTACCATGGAAAGAGCTATTCTGAACTAGAGCAACTACTCCGTTCTTTAGATCAAAATTCACTCCTCCCATGTCAGGAGGACGAATAGGTCTATGCCCCTCAAGAAAATCTTGATTTAGATATGGGGTGTAGGGGTCCTGGTTCAATTGATTAAGCTGGTTTTGTCTAAATTGTTGAAGTTGTTGATTTATGCCAGCTTGTTGATTCTGTTGTTGCTGCAGAGCTTGCATCTGCTGAAGGATTAAATTTAACTGAGCTTGGGGATCAGGATTTGGAATTGGTGGATCTTGATCCGCCATTATGTCCAAATCAGGGAAAAGCCTCCTTCTAAGAATAGATCGTTCAGGCTCGGGATCGAAGATTAGAAGTCCCTTCTTACTCCTCGTTTGCATAAACCAGAAGAAAGGAAAAGGAAGAAATCAACCTTAGGGTTGTTAGAACAAGTTTAGAAAAGGTTTGATGGTTTAGAGGGAAAAAGAAAAGAGAAGAGAAGAGAAGATAGAAAAGGAGTGATGATTGAGCAGATCGAATCAAGTCCCAAAGTTAAGTGGACGTTCGTTCAGAGCTGAACGCTCGTTCAGATTTATGAACGGTCGTTCGGGGGAACAAGATTGAAGTGGACGGGCGTTCAAGTTATTAAACGCTCGTCCAAACTTCGAAAATCTAAAACTAAGGCTTAAAACTTAAAAACGAAATAGAAATAATTAAGGAAACTAAAAAGAACGTACGGAAATAAATAAAGGCTAATCTAAAATTACGAAGAAAAAAAAAACAAATCTAAAATTTATAGAAACTAATATAACTATCAAAAATTAAAGAAAATAATTGAAGGAAAATAAAATTAAATAAAACAAGGTAAAACGAAAACAAAAATAAACGTAATTCTAAAATTTAGACCTACGAATTAAAATTAGAATCGATATAAAATTTTATACCTAAAAGAATCCGACAACCGTTACCGATTCCCCGGCAACGGCGCCAAAAATGTGTTTTTACCGAACAATAGGCGAACTTTTCTAAGAGATTAGGAGTTCATAGCTTCGATAGGTGAATCACAATTTTCGTTAAATCACCACAAGATAATCTAGAGTCGAAATTGAGGGTTGCAGGAATCGGTGGATCACTGCTTGTTCGTTGTTAAATTACTTGAAAGAAAAATCGTTGTCTTTTTTTAGCTTCGTCTTCATCATAGTAATCGTAGCAATTTTTATTGTCTTCTTAGTTTATAGATTAGAATTAACTTAGTTAGTTCGGTTCGTAATTATCTTTCCTGGCTTTGGATTGACAACCCTCTGTCCAGTTATTATTTTTCGTGACACTTTTAGAAAAATTAAGAACTAGACCAACCTCGATTCCTTGTGGATCGACTCCGGTTTTTAATCGCTATACTACGATCCCTGCACTTGGGGTAAACCGGATTTATTTATTACTTGTTTGTTTTGCTTTGCTATAAAATCCGAGACACGTTTTTGGCGCCGTTTCCGGGGACTCAGTACGGTTGTCTAGTTTTATTAATTTTTCTAGTTTTTGTTATCAAGTTTTTCGTAGGTAGGTTTAAAATAAAAATAAGAATAAAAATAAAAATTCCCCTCCCCTTATCTTGTCCCCCTTGTATATATATATATATATATATATATATATATATATATATATATATATTTTCACCTTTTGGAAAGAAAATTAAAAAAAAGAGAAAAAAAACGCACTCGGTAAATACCGAGTGGAGTCGGTAATTACCGGGTGAGAGAAAGAAAAAATATAAAAAATTCAAGGAACACGTTTCAATCGTCGAGGTTGGGTGATGGATTCTCAGTGAATCTCACTCTGCGGAAGCATAAGGAATAAAAAAAATCCCGAAACCTCGTGATTTAGGTGTTGGTGTTCGAACTGGTTTTTGAAAACTCGAAGTCAATACGGGGTCATACAATCTTCTATCTAGGATTGAGGACATGGATGAGCAAAGTCAGATAGCCATCTTTGCGGCGGCAGTGGCGCTCTTATGATGTTTCACAATCCTATGAATCGACTCCGAGTCTTTTCCTCGTAACTCACATGTTACGTTTCGCGAAAGATGTTGTCAACCTGGCCATCTTTGTTGGCGGTGTCAACTTCTTTCCACTTCGCATATCAAGTTAAGGTGTCCAAAATCAAGGGCGATGCAGATCGATCATATACGGCCTATGTGACAATGTGGGACATACTTCTCCTTTACATCCTATGGGTGGGCAGAGCGTTTCGATGGCGGCAATATCGAGTTTTAACAATCAGTTCTCTGGCCACAGCAATTTTCCAAATCAGGGTTTCAATTTTCAGAATCCAAATTTCTATCAAAACCCGAACTTCAGTCAGGACCAAGATATCAATTTTTCCAATCAAAATCAAAGTTGGTCTGGCCAATCTTTTCCTCAACACTTTCATAATTCTCAAGGCCCCTCTCAATCTGACGATTTTGAAGCTAAATTAGAGGAGCAGAACAATAATTTCCACTCCTTTCAGAAGGAGCAAGATGAGAATTTCCAACTCCTTCTTAGTATGCTTAAGAATCTTGAGAGATGGCTCGGGAAAATGGCTCAAGACCATGGCATTGACCTAGCTCCCCCACTCCTTTATGATAGAGAAGAGGTCAGTGCTATGAATTTAGTATCCGACATTCAACTTAGTGAAGTGGAAGTGTCAAGCTCCCCTCCTACATGGTGTGATGCTGAAGACGGTTGTCCTATGATAGAGCCGACATTAGATATGGTTGAAGATGTTAATCACCAAGAAGGTGAAGAAATACACCCGGTGTTGGAGAACATAGAGGACACTGTGCCTGAATTAGAGATAAGTCATCCGGAGGAAGTCACAACTAAGGAGCCGTTGGAGCCAAAGAGTGTTGAGGTGGTTGTGGATAAGCAAGTGAGCGAAGCAGAAGTGATCTTCCCACTTGATCACTATATTTTGGACTGGGATGTGGAAGCACCTAATCCGGTTCTTATTTTCTTGGGAAGATACTTCACCAAAGTGCCTAGAGCCAAGGCACGACGGAGTGTATATAGAGATGAGATGGATGGCTCGTATTCTGAATATTCGTTGAAGAATCATGCAAGAAAAACTTATCCATTTGATAATGGATAGTAAGGTACGTGTGCTTTTATTGTCGAGCAAACGACGTTAAACAAAAGCGCTACCGGAGGCACCATAATAATAATAATAATAATAATAATAATAATAATAATAATAATAATAATAATAATAATAATAATAATAATAATAATAATAATAATATAATAATAATAATAACGATTAGGTGGTTATCCGAAAATCCCGAGGGAGTACGCAGAAAACATTCAAATACATCATTTCTTGGACTTAGGTTGTTAGAATGATTTAACCCTTGAGGATCTGGGTATAAAAGACTCAATACTCTTTCACACATTCATTTTATGATCTACTCTGTTTCCAACATGAATTTATGACTTGACTATGATATTTGCTTATGTGATACTCTCTATGATACATATATGCTTAGATGTTCTGTGCTTTACCCGTGTGGGTTATTTTTCCATCTAAAGCTTTTATGAGATTGACTATATACATATATATATATTGCCTATCGAATTTTACAGCGTGACGTGGCCATTTATTTACTTATTATTCCCATATCCCTATTCGATGTTTTGTACGAGGACCATGTCCCGTGTTTGCTTTGTTTGTTTTGGTACAGGATTCGGATCATGCTTTTCATGGTCATTACGGGATTCGATAGCATCTTTCTCGCCAGTTTATAAGCTAAGTCTTTCTCTCTATCTCATTCACACGCTTGGGCCAATGCAAGTTCGTAAGTGGGAGGGGTAGAGTCGGGGTTGGTCTAGAAATGGCATTAAGGGTTTATTATCTTGACACCTTAGTTTTTGAATCTTTTTAGTGCATTAATAAGTTGATTAAAATGAACTTTATAAGGTATATTTTTCATGTATTTGAAGATGTAATGATCAATTTGGATATATATAACCAATGTGATCCGTAAGTGCATTTTAACCCCAAATTTATTTGTGTAACATGAATTCCTTCACGTAAGCCTTTGACATTGAAGCGGAAATTTTAAATCATCCATTCGAGATCTAGTGGTTATTCTAGAGATAATGGCGATAACTTAGTACCTAATTTTTGAGCGTGTCTTGTGAATATCGAAGGTTTGAATGTGATAGAAAGGATATAAGTTAAGTGGAATGAAAAGAAAAATACCAAATTAAGATGAACTATATATATGTCGGTTGTAGCTACCAATGATTTGAGTGCGATGGGGCGTTATCACGAAACGCCCTATATCACTATGAGGTTTAAAAGCTCCCGACTGCCTGATGATAGTAGTCCAGCTAGGGTGTTATCACGAAACATCCTATTGCTGGGAATGAGGCATATGCTACACATATGGAAAAAAAAGAGTTAGATAGGTATTAATGTATTTGATCTCACCTCATGACGCTTGCAAGATAGTCGATTTTGGCAATGAGTTCGGATATGTTAGTATTCTATGAAAAAATTAAGCATGGTTGAAAACTTAGTTATCTTCTGACTATCCCCAGTATAAACTGAATGATATGCATTAGGGATTATCCTAATAAGTACACGGGAGGACGTTGTGTGGAACTTTTGCTGCCTATACCTAGGAAAATCATTAGGACTGGCTGAATGGATATTTGTGCGTATGCTTGAATTATTCAAGAGAGGATAGTGGAAATTGAAAAGGCTTGTCACTCACTCACTCTGTTATACATTTATATTAAGGTTAACGTGTAGTTATGATTCGATTGGTTGCATCATCCGATTGTCCCTTATATCTTGTATCTTCATGAATTTTTCCTCATTCATTTTATTTTATCTTTGTTTTGCTCGAGGTGACCAAAAGCTAAGTGGGGGGTTTGTGATGACGGAAAAATTCATTATTTATTATTATAAAATTTCACCCCACTTCGATACCATTTTGAGCATTTATGTATCAAATCAAGTCATTAATTCCTTAGATTTATCTAAATACGTAATTAGTAAGTATTATATAAAATATCGTATTTTTTATCGTGTTTTTATAAGTTTTGTACCGATTTTAGTAAATCGAATGTCGTGTCGTCGATTTACGTGGGTATTTGTGGTATTTTATTACGGATGTATAAGCCAAGACCCGAAATCGACATTTTGAAGTATAATCATATCTCTCGAAAGGATTTAGAGAGTGTCACGAGCTTAAGTGGTCAATCGAATTGCTTAAGTGGTCAAGTGGTCAATCGAAGTGGTCAAGTGGCTAATCGATTTGATTTAGTGGTAATCGAGAAATATCTTCGACAAGCGAATGGCTCATCAAAACGACATTTTCTGAAGAAGAGTCCTTCATGAAAGTTGTAGATTTTTCTGAGACCTTTCCGATGCCACTTGAATCATGTTGTTTGGAGATCCAGAACTCGAGATATGAATTTTAGAAGTATTATTCCAAAATATATAATTTATATCCGAAAATTGGAAATTAAGGGGAGATGAATGTCATGATTAACCCGGCCTGGTCCGGCCCTACCCGGCCCGTCCGGCCAAGGAGCTTTGCCTATATAAGGAGCATTCAGAGAGCACAGATCGGGGTACAATTATATATATACATAGCGTATATATATATATATATATATATATATATATATATATATATATATATATATATCCTTCTTATTTTCTTTAGTTTTTAGGTTGTAAATAAGGCCTTATGCGAAATAAATTTAGTAATTGTAGTATTGTTGTAATGCTCGGAAATTATCGGAAGTTCGGTGTTGTTGAAGTCGTTGTTATTTCCGGAGAATACGACCTATGAATCAACAGTTGTAATAAAACGATGATGAGAAGCTAAAGCACGTTGGAACAAGCCTTGTGAAACCAATTCTTAGCATTATCTCGATTTCGAATTTGGATTACCTTGTGAGTTTTAATAAAAGTTGTATCTTTCCTGTGTTTTATTGTTGTTATCATTATATATATATATATATATATATATATATATATATATATATAACTATAAGTATCTATAATAGTATATATATATAAGAATCTGGCAAGTGATTGGATTAAGGTTTTAATTTGGTTTTAATAGAATTCTGGCATAAATTTTGTATCATATCATTTACAAATGGATTTATACAACAATTTATTGACAGAAGGATATTATGTAAAACTTCCCGCCGTTTTTAATCCATGACATTTTGACAGAGTCTGATATCTATATATATTAACAACTTTATATCACCATAGTAAAGATTGGATTTTTAATCTAATTAACGAGAGTTGTTAGGTTGAATATCTAGATTGCGAAATTGAGAGATTTCACACCTTTGTTATGAAAGCGTTAATCTTTAAAATCGAAAGATAAAAGATTGATAGGCGAACTTTTCTAAGAGATTAGGAGTCCATACCTTCGATAGGTGAATCACAATTTTCGTTAAATCACCACAAGATAATCTAGAGTCGAAATTGAGGGTTGCGGGAATCGGTGGATCACTGCTTATTCGTTGTTAAATTACTTGAAAGAAAAATCGTTGTGCAGTGTTAAGGGTATTTTTATACGGTTTTTAACGTTATATTTGATAATGATTTCCTCCGTATTTGTATAATTTGCATAGAAAACGAGTGTTTAAATGATTTATTAAGCAAGTAAGATTTTGATTAGTTTATTTGCAAAATGAGGTTGTGTATGTGTTTTAATTATGGTTTTACGAGTATTTGGATTGTGTTACGTTTATGGTGTTTTGATGTCATGTAGGTACATGTTGGAGGCTGAATTGATGATCAAATGTTGATATAATTCGAGCTAAATCAAGAAAGAGACGAGGAAAGAAGGATAAAGATGGAAGAAGGAGGAGATAAAGATCAAGAAATCGAAATTACGACATATGGACGTTCGTCCGGTCCCGTCCGAGTGGACGGGCGTTTGATAAAGCAGACGGGCGTCCAGGAAGTATTTTGATACAGAGAGTTTGGGCGCTGGATGAACGAGCGTCGGCACAAGTTCAAGGCTGAAGGAACGAACGTGCGAGATATTGGGACGAGCGTCCAGAGGAAGAAAATCAGGATTCCGGGTAGCGCTGAACTTCCAACGCAGTTCTTGATATGATAACAACCGATTTGACTCTGGACCTCAAGAGAAGAGTTGTAGGGCTTGAAGAGAGGATTCTACAGGATTTTGAATCACTCCATTCCTACTTACGAGGCCCGAGATATGAGCGTTACAAGTTTGGATGCTGTTGCTGAAAATAGTGGACGAGCGTCCGGAATCTTCAAACGGGCGTCCGGAGCGGTTACTGTAGCAGCCGACATTGAAACTCTATATAAGCAGCGGATTTCTTTCACCCTAATCATATAATTTGAACCCTAACCCTAGGGGCAGCTTGGCTGCGTTTTTCTACAGTTTTTATCTACTTTTATGCACTTTAATTCTTAGATTAGATTAGTTAGTTTCATGCACTTTTTATTCAACAATTCAAGCTTTCAAAGGATGCTAAGAGGCTAATCCCTCTTTGAACAAGCGTTGTGAAGCCTTCCTTCAACAATTCAGTTTTGATTCGTGATTAATCTGTGAGTATCTATTTCAAGTTCGTTTCTTTTATCATGTTTTGTATGTCTTATTGCATGTTTAATCGAAAGATGCTTGCTTTGATGATTGTTTATATGATGAGAGTCATGTAAACCCTAGATCACCATGATAAAAGAATGGATCTTCGATCTAACTAAAACGAGTTGTTAGATTGATTTTCTAGATTAGAAATTGAAAGATTTCACGCCTAGGTTAGAAAGACATAATCTTTAACATCGAAAGATAAAAGATTAGGAAACGAACTCGTCTACGAGAGTAGGAGTTTATGCCTTCGATTAGGTGAATCACGACTTGAGTAGAGATCACGAAATAATCTGAATTGGAATTGAATGTTGATAGGATAGGTGGATCAATTGCTTGTTCGTTCGTTATACCTGATTTGAATCCTTAAAACTTGAATTGCTAGATTAGTTTACTTTTCCTGCACTTTACTTTAGTTTAGTTTTTATCGCTTCCAATCTTGCCTAGCATTGGAGCAATCCTCTGTCTAGTTACTTTTTTTGCATATTTGTTTAGGTTAGTTATTCGTTTAGGTTAGATTCGTGAACATATTAGTTAAAACAAAAGCTAGGATTAACAACAGTCTAGTTCCCCGTAAGATCGACCCGGCATAGCCTCTATACTACGATCCTTGCACTTGAGGTTAACCGGTTTTATTACTTGTTTATTTCGTATTAATAAAATCCGTGACATGCAGTTTTGCTTCGTCTTCATCATAGTAATCGTAGGACTTTTTATTGTCTTCTTAGTTTATAGATTAGAATTAACTTAGTTAGTTCGGTTCGTTATTATCTTTCCTGGCTTTGGATTGACAACCCTCTGTCCAGTTATTTGTTTTCGTTTTTAGTTTTTATTTCTCGTGACACTTTTAGAAAAATTAAGAACTAGACCAACCTCGATTCCCTGTGGATCGACTCCGGTTTTTAATCGCTATACTACGATCCCTGCACTTGGGGTAAACCGGATTTATTTATTACTTGTTTGTTTTGCTTTGCTATAAAATCCGAGACACCTCACCTTATCAGATAATCCGGATCGATCCGGAGTGATGTCGGATTGATCCGTGTAGAATTCTTCCAAACATTGATCTGAAATTTGATAAAATCATATCTTGAGTTGTAGATCTCCAAATGACATGATTCAAAAAGAGTTGAAAATCTTATTGAAAGATCTAAAACTTCCATGAAGGACTCTTCTTCAGAAAATGCCTTTTTGATGGGCCATTCGTTCGTTGAATATATAATTCGATAATGGTACTACGAACCGTTGATCCAATTGAACTTTTAAACTTGCGACAATTCCTTACTTCCTTCAAAAGATATGATTTGACTTCAAAGAGTGTCGTCACTCGGGGTTTTGGTTTATCTAAAAATCTGCAATAAAACACCAAAAATACCCACGTAAATCTGACACGACACTCCGGTTACTAAACCGGTACAAAATTTATAACTTTTTACTACTTTTACTAGATTTTTATACTAATTAGATTTATTCATAGAGATTGATATTTCACAAGATTATCGTTATAATTTCTTATATTTTATATAAAAAGCGTTGATAAAATATATAAAATATCGTAATTTTTATCATATAAATGTTATACATCACTTTACCTCACCACTCAAGAGATCGAAGGCCATTTCGGGGTTGCATTTACCTCTCCACTTTAGAGACCAGAGATGGCCATCTTCAAGGACATTACCAAGAGGGACAAGACATATCTGGTTGATCTGCGCAATGCACACGCTAAGGCAGAGTCCGGAATCAAGCTCCAAGAATATCCGTATATGCGCGATTCACCTACTGAGGACCTTCCACCTCGTGTGAATAAGGAAGCATCACTGCTCTATGGTGAGCTCCCACGAACACGAGGTGAGCCGTCCTACATCTTGCGTTCTCTACTTCACTGCTAGGATCCTCGAAAACATGAATTTTTGACTTTGGGCCATCGAATTGTTTCCGATGAGGTGTAGTAGGGAACCCAACTTAACACGCAAAGGCCTTTCGTTCCCATAGAGCTTTATGGCGGGTGGCTTGAAGATGTGCTTTCCCTCAACCATGAGTTTCTTAGACAATGCGGCATGCACGGTGCTTTGTATGCTTCAATGTTTACTTATGCTAGAGATCATCATGTGATTCGGGCCTTTTGTGAAGCATGGTGTCCTGAAACCAATACACTTCACACCGATGTTGGAGAGTTGTCCATTTCATTGACGGATTTGTAGGAGATTGGTGGCCTTCCTATCAGTGAGGATCTATACGAATAATTTATTCCCAGCTCAGTGGAATTGATGGGTCCAAGCACTCCTCACTCGATGTCCCTTCCAGACAATTGTCAAAATTTGTTTGCGGCATTCTTGGAATGTCAGGAGGAAGTTTGTGATAGGGATCGTCCCAAGTTTTCGATCGCAAAATGGATCAACTTTTGGTGCCGAAAGCCCACGGAGAATCCAAAGGCAAACCCGGTGATGGGAGCAACCGTAAAAGATGCACCGTGCCAGGGTTCCGAGAAAGATGAGATTCCCTTCTACATTCTTCAAATCATAAAGGACTTAAGCGCTTAGACCTACTTAGCAGCTTTGGTGGCATGCGGGCTATATATGTTTGTCCTTCCAGCTGAAGGGTCTTTGATTAGGCCTTCAACTTTCAATATTGCCAGTTTGATCGCTCATGGGCAGACAAGATCGCTTGCTATTCCGGTGTTGGATAGCATATGTCGGGTTTGAACCGAATTTCTCATTTTTATATACCCGAGCGGGCCGGTGCTTTTATCCCATGGCACTACATCTTTGGAGGGTTGGCTCGGTATTTTGGAACACATAAGAGAGCTTCTACAGAGTTGAGTGAACCTTTAATGGTTCGATTCTCAGGAGTGAGCGGTTCAAAGGTTTTCACTGATCAGATGACCAGAGACCTCATTCATGGCGGCCATAATGTTGAATGAATTACTTGCGACGGAAACAAAGTTTGAGCGTACGGTTATTAAAGCTGACGACGGCCAATTATCTCTTCATGAGAAAGAATTATTTTTAGCTGTCCACTCCGGTACTTTGGTGTTTCATTGCCATGGTTCTTGTTGCGTTGAGCCTTACAACCCATGCAGGTTTGCACGTCAGTTTGGTTTTCATCAAGGTATCCCTGCGGGGCTCTTGGTAGATGCATGGAGTACTTCACTCGCGTGAGGTTGGGGACTCTAGACCAAATTTATTGCTCCCCGAAGAGGTTCTAAGCTTGTCTTTCACGCGGCTTCTAATGACATAACCCTCCATGTTTCCCAAGGTTATTGGTAATGGTAGGGTAAAGTCCATGGTTCATACTTGCTTGATGGCAGACAGTCTCTTATCAATACTGTGAACGTGACTGCTCCTTGGGTGAAACAAAATGCCCCAACAGCTAAGGTGAAAGAGATCAAGTCTTCACGTCCTCCAGCATCCTCGCTTAATTTGGTCGCCTTTCTTCTGCCAAAGTTACAAAGAGTAAGGAAATACATGCGGACATGAGAGAGAAAGCGCGTTCTGATGTTGTCGTGGGTGCTAGCGGGATTTCTTCACATGGTGATGTGAACTGGAAGCACTACAAGCCCAGATTTGGGAAACAGGTACTCCCTTACTCTTTACAATATGTTAATGTTAACTTGTTTGATTTAACTCATTCATTATTCGCTCGTTTTGCCTTGCCTCTTTGTTTTGCATCTGGTCTGCAGAGATCCGAACGGGGTCGATGGTTCTGCTCTTAGCGAGG
This sequence comes from Gentiana macrophylla, assembly GCA_026214975.1. Classification (NCBI taxonomy): domain Eukaryota; kingdom Viridiplantae; phylum Streptophyta; class Magnoliopsida; order Gentianales; family Gentianaceae; genus Gentiana; species Gentiana macrophylla. The sequence goes on along the minus strand of JAOBSW010000335.1, from coordinate 99,559 downwards.
ATTCCACAAACTGCCCGAATACTTTTGCATTGGAGGCTAACAAAATAGGAAATGGACGTGTTTCACCAGTGATGGCCGAGGAGTGCGACGTTTGTTATGAATAAGGGGTGTGCTCTAAAACAATTAATCACTTTCCTTTCATGCAAGTGGGAGATTGTTAGGTGTAGCGCCCGAAAGACAATTTCTGTAACTGTTTTTGACAGGATTTATAATTCATCTTAATATTTGCATTCATGCTTATATTAATACATTGCTGAAAACCCTAAGCATATCGGTATGTAATCACATAACTCAATGCATGGCATAGACACGAGGATTGAGTTAGTGATGATATGCTTAAAACTATTTAGTCTATGGTGATTTAATCAGAGTATGGGTCTCGTGATTAATATACCAATAATGCGCCCAGAACACTTTACGGTGTGACCGTCTCATCCGGACCGTCGGTATAGGGTACCTAGTGGGGCATTTATATATGATGTCTATCATTTAGGACTGGACCGATTTGATTTGAATTCTCGATATAATTCCGTGAACGAGAAATCTTATCGAATCACAAGATGATCATATGTGGATTAATCTCAATCCTGATGTGATCACAGTCTACTGCTTGGTTCAAAGTAGGGTTTGATGTGTTAGTTAAGGAACACTTGGATACATGTGATGTGAACACTTCTCGTTGGCTCTATTCTGGAGTGAGTGAGTAGTCTGTGACTTCACAGATATTGAATCCATTCCTTCCTACGGGAAGTAGACGAGGCGATTCCTTATTTGTTAATCCTGAAACGATCGATGGGCCGGTTCATATTATATTAGTTATGAACTAATTGATCACTAGGGGGTTAATGGTAAATAAGGATAAGATGTTTTAAGAAGGGTTTACGGAAATGTCCCTAATCAAAACGAACAGTCTATGGAGGATTTATCCGTATGTAATGATTATATCAATGGACGCTTTTACTCAATGATTAGAGTGTAAGTATATATCTTTAATCGATAGAGTTCAGTTTCGGGTTTATGGTGGCGTAATCCAGGAATTAATAGATTGAATAAGAATTGTTCTGTTCGATGAATAATTTTATTTAATTTATTGTATCTACTGGTTATAGGTCCATGGTCCCCGATGTGGCTCCTAACATGCATATGTTTCTTGACGTTGGGCCTAAATGATAATTAAGTAGTGGGACTATTTAATTGATGTGCGAATAATTATTTAGTGGGCTAAATAATTAAATACATGGAAAATACATTTTTCGTGGACTCGGCCCATTATGTGAAATTTCGTGTGCTGGCCTTATTTGACTAGGGCATGGCGTGTTCTACATGTTGTGATTAGAGAGAAATTAGTTTTCTTGGATAATTACATGTCATGTGATTAATTGTTTATTTGTTAAATAATTAATCGGGAGATATTAGATATTATCTATTATATATATATCCAAATTAGTTTTAGAATATATTAGATTTATCTTATATTTAATATAGGATTATTATGATTGATTATTTAATTAATTATTAAATCCTTGGAGGACAAGGATTTCTCTCCTATATAAAGAGAGTTCTCCTAAGCCTTCGATGAAAGATAATACACGCATATACACACAAAATAAGCTTGGAATTTTCGGCCAAGCTTAGGGTTTCGAGTTGGGAAAGTCTTTGGGATTTTCCGGGCAGCATATCAAGGAGGTCAAGCATCAAGGATCAACATCCACCGGTTGTTGCTTGGAGATACACATCGGAAGATCGTGGCATCTCAAATTGGATCTCGACTTCATCAATCTTTTAGATCTCCCCTTTTGATTGGTAAGTAGATCTAACCTTCTTGTAGTTTCGATCTATTTATTTATTTATATGTTTTAATTTGTATTTATCGTGATCCTTGTTATTCCGCTGTGTAATCGGGGCGGATATAGATCCGTCCGAAGATATTACATCCAACAAGTGGTATCGGAGCCTCCGATCTATAAATTAAAGTATATAATTGATAGATCTAGGAGTGGAAATTGCATGTTTAGATTGCATTGTTTTTTCATTTTTTTTTAAAATTCGAAAATCATGATGATGAATGCTTTGATATGTTGTGGTTGAAGAGATGGATTGGGGTTGGTACTGTTTACCCGTTAGATCTATTGTAAACTCATATAAATTCGTTTATGTGAGTATTGGAAATTTTGTAATTTTAGTTTCCTAGAAGTAGATCTGTTTTGCCTCTGTTCGTTTTCTTTATTTATTCCCAGAGATTGAGCCATTGAAAAAACAATCCCTCCGGTCAGAATGAAGGATAAAAGTTGATGATCAAGCCCTCAGAATTTGGTGTCCATCGGAGTCCGTCTCGATATTAGTAATTGCAATAAAGTTACTGCTATAACAGAAAAGCACAGCAGCCGTAAAAACCCTAGCTGTCAGTTCGTCGAATTTCTAGAGGAGTTTGGAACGTTGAAACATAGATCCAACCGTTCAGATTGACTAACATGGATTTATGAACAAGCCCTAAAAATTTCAGGTCGATCGGATTTTGTCTCAATGCCCGATCGGCTCCAGGAAGACACTACTGCGCTGCAATTGTAAACAGATGCAGCAGATGGATTGGCGGCTTGCTGGGATCAATTGGGACGTCAAAACTCGGATCCAACCGTCCATATTCAAGTGGGAGGAGTTAAAAAGAGGTCCATACAGTTTCGTGACGATCAAAGTTCGTTTGCATGTCCGATCATCGATAAAACGGATCAGCAGCATTTTTTAAAATCGTAAACCCTTGTTAGGGTTTGTTAAATTTTTTTCTGTTTAATAGGTTAGATACGGGGGTACCAACGATCCATCTCGGTGTTTATTTTCCATAATTGCGTGTATGATCGTATTTATTTGTAACCGGAAAATTGTCATGACATGCATCATATCATGATTCCACTCCATATGCATACATGTAGCTATTTAATTATGGATAATTAATTAGGTATGTATTCAACTCGATTAATTAGATTAATTTTTTAATTAATTTTTGTGGGAATTAATTAATTAGAAACTAATTAAAGAACCGAGGAACTGGGTTTTGTCAATCGTTAAGTTTTCGGTGATGGGTTCTCGGTGAATCCCACCATAAACCGGAATGAGAGTGCGGGTTTGTTCCGTAGTGTCTACGGGAAAGTTTGACAAATTTAAGAAATCGGAAAATCATGATACATGGGTTCGGAAATGGTCTAACCATGGATGGGTAAGTTCAACTGAGCTACGGCTCGATCGACTCACCCTCCACGTGTGACGTTTGCACGGGGGTTCGGCAAGACTTAGCATATCCGACAAGCCTTTACGGCTAAACGGGGCTTCTCTGAGCCGGATCCGACCGACAGTCACATATGTTCCAACGAATAAGACGGGTAGGCTTGCCTACTGTTGGAAATTAAATTTATGTTTTGATGATGATTCATCACTTACTTAGTTATTGTTCTAAACCCCATTGATGAAGTGTCATAACTAGCTGTTATAGTGCAAAGCAAAAAGATGTCTAGATATCAATATATAGGATTAAATAGAGTCTGATATTTGTATAAGTTAATCAGACAAGCACTGTAATATTTCTAGATTGTGAACTGAGATAACAAGAAAACTGAGATAACGCGAAACTGAAATTTAGTCAAACTGACCCAGGGTACACCTTTAAGAAAGAACTGAAGAAGATCAGTTCGCTGAGGGATGCAAACTCGGTTGGCTTATATAGAAGATTGAAGAACTGAGGGTCACATACTCAGTTATAAAAGATTGAATAACTGAGAGCTCAAACTCAGTTATGAAGACTACGTCGAGATTGTAAAGTTAGACTTCAGGCAAGATTGTGATGACCTGAACTGACTTTATAGATCTTGTATGAGAAGCTAAGACACATAAGGACAATGATGTCTTTGCAAATCTATTTCATGGTGTACTTTGATTAAGTCAACTATAATTAGATGAAAACTGGAGTACTGATTGTTGAAGAAGAGTAAACTCTCAGTTAAAGCTCTTACAAACTGAGGACTGATAATGTTCACAGTAAATCAGTTTTGAAACTAAGGTTTAACCAAACTGAAGAAAAATCCAACCTTTACTATACAAGAAGTATGATTGGAGGATATTCTATCCGTTCTGACAAGTAACGTACAAGCAAGAAAGTAGGACCTCTAATGGCTAGAAAGGATTTGAAGTCATAGAGATTCGGCCGTTAGAAAAACCTCTATAAATAGACTACTTCAATCAGAAGAAAGATGGGGGAAGTGAGAAAGGACAAATTCAAAAATCAATCTAGTCAAGAAAGATCAAATTAAAGGGGAAAAGCAAATTTAAATGAATTCCTACTAAATACTTATTTGCAAAATCAAGAAATTTCTTCAAGTGTTCATCAGCATCCAAAGAAAGATCAAGATCATTCAATTGAAGAAATCCAGAGCTGTGCATAACTTATAGATCTAGAAGAAAAAAATCAAATCACAATTGAATCATAGTTATTGATTCAAGTCTCAACTTTGATTCCATCAAAGGTTTAGACTGTGAAACACCAAGAAGGTGTGAAGGACAGTTGAGTGCAGTCAGGAAGACTGTGGTTGTGATGAGCTGGTGAAGAGGCAATTCGACCCTCCAAGGACCAGTGTTTCAAGCAATTGAAGAGCCACAATTCTACCTGTTCTACAACTGTTTAGATAGTGAAGCTAGGGATTAGTCAAGGACTATCAGTTTAGAACTTTTTGTAACCAGGCCATCTCAAAGAAGTTCTAGTGGAATTTTCCTGTACATCACAGGGGAAGAGAGGACTGACAGGATTACACCACTTGGAACCTCTATAATTCTTGTTTATTTACTTTACGCATTTACTTACTTCATTACAGTCACAATTATTTAGTTCTTATTTACAGCAATATTTAGAAACTGAGTCAACAAGTTTTTGATAACTTTTATAGTATAAAGGCTAATTCTATCCGCTGCCAGTTAACCAGACTAAGAATAAGTCAGCACTGACTTATACTCAGTTGAGTTAGATTAACTCCACACAAGTTTTTAACTGAACCTTAATTTGTTTTAAGTAAAGTTTTTAGTGACAAGTTTATTCACCCTTTCTCTAAACTTGTGTTAGCCTTTCCAAGGGACCAACAATTGGTATCGGAGCAGTTCTTCCGTTTGGAAGAGATCCACATATACCTTACAAACCAGTTGTTGATAACCCCTCACTGTATCAGTCGTAAAAGTACTTTATTAAAATTTAATGGATACATCTAGAATTAGAAGCTGGCTGAATAACCCCCTGACTGACTATTTGCAGAATGTTGTTTATGATTTTCAGGATCAAGTATTTGAAAGATTTAGTACTACGAGCTCTCATACAAATCCGGAACCTCATTTCAGTTATGATGAAGATATTGACTTTAACGCATATAGAGATGAATCCAGAGGATTTCCATCCCTAAGTGATCTTTCAGAAGAAGCAGAAAAAGAGTTGCTACGAGTAGCTGATTATATAGAAGAAAAATTCACTAAAAACATTATTGAAGATCCATCCATCGCAAAGGCCAGAGATGCTGTTGAGATTCTACCCATGAGCTATGGAGGTGAAAGTGATGAGGAAATCATACTGTTAGGAGCAGCACAGTCAATTGCTAATGATAAAGGGAAGCGAGTCTTAAATGATGTTGATTCCTCAACAGAAATTTTACCTATCAAACATCAGGAGGTAACTGCATTTACATCCAGCACTCACACTGTCATGAACAATCATAGAAATGAAGACTACAATAAACCTTGGACATACTCATAAAGGAATTGGAGGTAACTCAAAAGAATTATGAGGATGTCAAAAGAAAAAAGTTATTATTGGCGAAGTTTCGAGATTGAATCTTTGAGATCAATTTAATCAAGGCTAATAATGGAACCAAGGTAATTCGACCAACTGATGAACTGACAGAAGAAATAATCATCACAGAATCATCAGTTGATCCAATTTCTAGTGTTCAGTTCAAACCTGGAAGACCATTTGGAGACAGATCTGGTTTAGGGTTTGTAAATCAGCAGAATTCTAAGTTCAGACCAAGTTCAGTTGCATTAAAATTTGTGACAGCACAACAGTCAAGAACTCAGAAAACTGACAAAATTATTAGAACTGACAATAACTCAGCACAACCAAATGCACAAACTGATAAAACTGAAAAATCAGTTGGTAAAAAACACCAAACCAACAGATTTTACTGGAAAATTCAGAAGGCTAAAAAGGGGAAAACTGATCAAAGATCAGTTAGAAAAATCTTCAAGTCTCATCCATCTAAGAATGAAAATCATTCGTGGAATAATAGACTCAGAGGAAAAGGAAGACTATTTCCCACTGATGAAGATTGGAATAAACCATCACATCAGTTTCACAAACTAAACAAACAAAAAACTGTTAGGACAAAACAGTAAAAGTTTGTGAAAGCTGGCTTTACTTAGTCAAGATATCAAGAGAGGCATAAAGTTAAAAATAAAATTATTTCATTGAAAACTAATCAGTTAGGACCCAAACAGATATGGGTACCAAAAATCTCTCTCTCTGTTTTGCAGGAAAATATCGCTAACTAAGAACTGAAGAGGTGTGATTCACAAAACTGAGTTGTATTCACAACTGAGTTTTTGAATTCAGTATAAGTACGAGACTGAACGTACACAGCTAGAGATACACAGCATCTACCCTACTTACTACCGTCTAGCTACAGATGTCAAGAAAAGACGTGATCCTTCTCAATCCAAACCGTCCATATTTTCCACTCATCCTCTTTTTCACAATCTCAAAACATTTATGACGAGACGTTTTGAGTCCCACTCAATTCTTAACTACCCTTGCTACAAATTATAAATAACCCAGAATTTCTTTTTATAATTCTTTACACTCGAATTTTGAATCTATTCTCTAAATCTCCGAATTTTGAAATCTTCAATCAAATCCAGAAAACAATGACTTCTACTCTTGTTGAACCGGGAATGATCATCTCTCTTGATCAGTTTATTGCAAAATATACTGATCAAACTCTAGCCAAAGTTATTGCAGCAAAAATTCAGAAAATCAAAGTATTGGATGTTGTATTCAACATCGATCTGAAAAATGTATGTCTAGAAAGCATTGAAGACTTCTATGAATTTGGAAGTACAGCTCTAGAAGGAGAAGACATACACACTTTTACCACCACTGTCAATGGTAAGCAGATCAAAGTTACTGAAGACCTAATTACAGAGATCTTTGGGTTTGATAAATCTGGAGGTACAGCAGCCATCAAGTTATCCAAAGAACAAAAGGAGAAACTATGGAAAGATATAGAAATTGATGCAGACTCCATAATTTCACAGACCGGGAGTACAAGCTTACTCAAACCAGAATTCAATTTTCTCACTAAGATGCTAGCAAATTGCATAATAGGAAATGTTGGAAATTTTAGCAACCTCTCTGGAGCAAAATTTGATTTACTATATGTGATCTGGTTTGGAGAAATTTTTAATTGGCAAAGATATCTATTTGATCAATTAGTAGCACAATCAATTGACATACCCAAAAAGAAGACCGATGTCAAGAAATGTCGTTTCTATCATAAGAAGGCTCTTGTACTGGTGGTACAAAGAATACACGATCATTTTGGAATCGGAAAGAGGAAAGAAACACCAATTGCCAATGGAAAGATTGTTATTAAAGAAGAAAAACCTGGAAAAAGAAAAGCTGAAGGTTCTGTGAGTTAACCTAAAAAGAAGAAAAGCAGAAAGATGAAGAAAGTTGTAACTGGAGATGAAGCCTTGGAACAAGTTGAAGAATTAAGGAAGAGAAGGAAACAATTGGAAGATTCAGCAAAAGTCAAATCTGATCTTGGTTCACCAACAAAAGTCACTACTTCAGTTGCTGAAGGATCAGCACAAATAGAGAGAACTGAAGTTACTCTTACTGAATCTGCTCCAACATTTGTAACTGAAGCTTTACCAATTCAAGAGCCAGTTACACATACACCAGAAATTGAGATGACAAAGGAAACTAAAGTTGTCAACAGAGAACAGAATGTTGAAGCTGACTTACGTAGGAAAGGCGAGACTCGTGGAAACAGACCCTGAGAATTGAGCTTGATGATGAAGAATCTGACAGTGAAGAAAGACTGATTGACAAAGCAACTTTGGACACGCTTTTGTTACTTTCAAAATCTAGATCTACACCGCAAAAATCTGCTTCCAGATTAGAATTTGAAGAGTCAGTCAAAGAATTTTTGGCTTCTCACTCTGAAGATAAATGAGCTGAAGCAGAGTCAGGATCGACTAAGATCATTCACTTGGGCGAGCTAGTCCATGAAGAAGAACTCACTGAATCAATAATGAAAGAAGTTCCAGTTACTGAATTGGAACTTGAACCTGTTAGAGAACAAGTTGCTGAAGAACTTGTTAGTGACATGGAAACTGAGCCGATAATCTCAGTTCCAGTCATTGGAAGAGATACATCAGTTTTCCCAGTCAGTGCTAAAGGAGGAACCTGTAAAACTGACCCTATGCAAACTGAGGATGTTATTCTGGAAGATGACCAGGAGGCCACAAGAGAATCTGAGGAGATTGTCCCTCAATCTAAGTCATCAACTGATTATGGAGAATTAATGGCAAATGATTATGAGCGATTGCATGATTATCAAATTTGGAAATTCAGTTCAATTGCCAATCAAAGGAGTCAGATGGCAGAAATGGAAGTTACTGAAAGATGGGTATTTGATCATTACAAAATTACAAATCTATCAGAAATAATCAATACCGATGAATTCTTGAATCTAGGATATGCGCTGATCAGAAATGGTTATTGGAAGGAAACCACAGCTGGTGGAAGTTCCAAAAAGGGTGATGATGGTGATGATTCTCAGGGAGATCCCAATTTGCAAAAAGGGATTCTTGCATCCTTACAAGAAAAGAAGACTGAAACTGATCAGAACACTGATGATGATTCTAGTAGTTCTGAAGAAACCAGTGGAAGTTCCAGTTCTAAAACTGTGTCTGATGCACAACAAGAAGAATAAGGAGGTTATCAATCTCCTACTGATAAGTCTATGCTAGAAATAGCAAGAACAGTGGCAAACATGGCTGGAGAAGAATCAGATGAAGAATTTAACGTTCAATTATCACCTGCAAGAAATATTGATCAGTCAAGTCTAGAAGAAATTAGAAAACAATCTGAAGAAAGAAGAAGGTCGGTAGAATACAAAGAAAAACTGAAGCAAGTTGTTATCTCACCACTAAAGAAAGCAAAATCAACTGAGGCTGAGATAAGCAAAGCCAATGAACAACAAGCAGGAAGCTCAAAACACGTACCTACTCAGGTTGATCTCATTAAATTCTATCATAATGAGATAATCAGAATTCAGAAGGATGACACCAGTTTATTTGGAAAAGTTCTGAAGTCCTTAGAGGCTAGCAAAGATGAAAGAAGCAACCTTGAAAAGAAGATGGATATCGTCACTGATAACTATCAAAACACTCTGATTGAGCTTCGAAAGACAACCATTGAGAATGATGCAAGAAAAGATGAACTCAAGACAGATGGGAAGGCATTCTCAATAATTTGGTTGACAGAATGATTCTAATGGAACAAGGCATGAAGGACTCAGTTGTAGCTCAAACCATTTTGGCATCAACTCAGCAGAATTTAAACAGTTACATCAAAAGTATGATTAATAAAGATGATGTCAATAAGGGGGAAAGTTTGGACATCTTAAAAGTCAATGCAACTGAAATGCCACAAGTCCTTACAAGCATTGATGATAAACTAACTGAACTGAAGAAAGCTAGAGGAGAATTTTACAGATGAGGAAATGAAGTTAATTGCCAAATACTCGGAACCAACTGATAAAAGAGTTGGTTTGGATTCTCGTCTCTACAGTTTATTCAAAGATCTACCTGCCAGAGAAGGAGAATCAAGAGAAGAATCTCTAGAATCGTTCCTACATATGCAGAAGATTCTCATGCATTACTGGAACAAACTCAAGAAATGGGAAAAGAATGGTACTCTAGATAAAGAGTCAGATAAGATTGAAAAGACTGAACCTGAATTTGTTCAGAGTCTACTGAAACAGCCAACAATGAAAGGTTGAGAACATCTATTTTTACTTTCGCTGTTCTTTTCAAAAGCAAATTCTTCGGCAAGCACAATCTATCGGAATCATGGAACATATGGGCAAGCATCCATGGAATTGAAAGCACAACAACAAATGATGCTATGAGGATTGTTGCTGAAGCTTATGACAATCGATTAAGTTTAACTGTTAAATAAAAAGAAGCTGTCTGTTTAGCTCTTTTCATTTTTGTTGTATTTTATTACTTTACTTTGTAACTCTGTTATCAATAAATTTTTCAGTTTCTCAGTTCACTGTGTTACTTACTGTATCTTGTTTTATCTTTTTGCATTGCTTTTAAGCAGGGTATTGACATCATCAAAAAGGGGGAAATTGTTGGAAATAAAATTTATGTTTTGATGATGATTCATCACTTATTTAGTTATTGTTCTAAACCCTATTGATGAAGTGTCATAACTAGCTGTTATAGTGCAAAGCAAAAAGATGTTTAGATATCAATGTATAGGATTTAATAGAGTCTAATATTTGTATAAGTTAATCAGACAAGCACTGTAATATTTCTAGATTGCGAACTGAGATAACAAGAAAACTGAGATAACGTGAAACTGAAATTTAGTCAAACTGACCCAGGATACACCTTTATGAAAGAACTGAAGAAGATAAGTTCGTTGAGGGATGCAAACTCGGTTGGCTTATCTATAAGATTGAAGAACTGAGGGTCACAGACTCAGTTATAGAAGATTGAAGAACTGAGGGTTCAAACTCAGTTATGAAGACTACATCGAGATTGTAAAGTTAGACTTCAGGCAAGATTGTGATGACCTGAACTGACTTTATAGATCTTGTATGAGAAGCTAAGACACATAAGGACAATGATGTCTTTGCAAATCTATTTCATGGTGTACTTTGATTAAGTCAACTATAATCAGAAGAAAACTGGAGTACTGATTGTTGAAGAAGAGTAAACTCTCAGTTAAAGCTCTTACAAACTGAGGACTGATAATGTTCACAGTAAATCAGTTTTGAAACTAAGGTTTAACCAAACTGAAGAAAAATCCAACCTTTACTATACAAGAAGTATGATTGGAGGATATTCTATCCGTTCTGACAAGTAACGTACAAGCAAGAAAGCAGGACCTCTAATGGCTAGAAAGGATTTGAAGTCATAGAGAATTGGCCGTTAGAAAAACCTCTATAAATAGACTACTTCAATCAGAAGAAAGATGGGGGAGGTGAGAAAGGACAAATTCAAAAATCAATCTAGTCAAGAAAGATTAAATTAAAGGGGAAAAGCAAATTTAAATGAATTCCTACTAAATACTTATTTGCAAAATCAAGAAATTTCTTCAAGTGTACATCAGCATCCAAAGAAAGATCAAGATCATTCAATTGAAGAAATCCAGAGCTGTGCAAAACTTATAGATCTAGATGAAAAAGCTCAAATCACAATTGAATCATAGTTATTGATTCAAGTCTCAACTTTGATTCCATCAAAGGTTTAGACTGTGAAACACCAAGAAGGTGTGAAGGACAGTTGAGTGCAGTCAGGAAGACTGTGGTTGTGATGAGCTAGTGAAGAGGCAATTCGACCCTCCAAGCACCAGTGTTTCAAGCAATTGAAGAGCAGCAATTCTACCTGTTCTACATCTATTTAGATAGTGAAGCTAGGGATTAGTCAAGGACTATCAGTTTAGAACTTTTTGTAACCGGGCCATCTCAAAGAAGTTCTAGTGGAAATTTCCTCCGCATCACAGGGGAAGAGAGGACTGACAGGATTACACCACCTGGAACCTCTATAATTCTTGTTTATTTACTTTACGTATTTACTTACTTCATTACAGTCACAATTATTTAGTTCTTATTTACAGCAATCTTTATAAACTTTGTCAACAAGTTTCTGATAACTTATATAGTATAAAGGCTAATTCTATCCGCTGCCAGTTAACTAGACTAAGAATAAGTCAGCACTGACTTATACTTAGTTGAGTTAGCTTAACTCCACACAAGTTTTTAACTGAACCTTAATTTGTTTTAAGTTAAGTTTTTAGTGACAAGTTTATTCAACCCCCCTCTAAACTTGTGTTAGCCTTTCCAAGGGACCAACACCTACATTACCGACACCATTCGGGTACATGAATTGTTGTTTTTAAAATATTGTCAAGTCCAAAACCACGATCAGTAAACCCACCACTTTTTCAAAATATTGAGTGGGAGCGGGGAAGGCGACAACTGACCCCACGGCCTCTACTATAGATGCAAGCAAGTGAGAGAATGGTGATGCCTCGTGGCGCTTTGATTTCGGCCCCCTTCGGATGGTGTTCACCGCTATCAAAATTGAAGGCTTGGTCTCCGAAAGGATAGGATCTTGAGGATTCGCCGGGTCACTGACCTGCCCTACGTAGGCACACTCGGGGCGTACTTAAAGGTCTGATATAGTAGGTCACACTCATCAGGATATTTTAGGAAATATATTGGCTGAAAAAGGAAGGTAATCGATGATTAAAGTATGGGATGTACGATTCCCATGAGATGTTTGATTCTCAAAGTTTAATCATCGAGAGAGATTGTCTCAGTTTAACCGTCATCGTGCTGATACCGACCCCCTAGGCGGTGGTATGATGTGAGATTAAATCCTTGGAATGGTAGGATAGACTTTTACAGTTTATAATACCTAAAATTTATCTAGTCATGTATGTATGAATTTTTTTTAGTCAATTTTGTTTACAACTATCATCTCTAGGCTACAAAACTGCTAGTGTAATAACTTCATTAAAAGTGGAAAGTAACAAGAACGTTGAACTCATCGAAGAATGCAATTAAATTTTGGGAGAGATATTCCTTTTGAGCCTCAAATCTTAAGTGACATAATATAGGTATGTCACTGCTGTCACTCGTGTTGAACGAGAGACGCACTTATTTCAAAGATGATGTAGGACTATATAAAATTCTATTAGTGAATTTTAATTGTGTGAGTAATCACACAAAAAATTTCTAATTGAAAAATTGGAAAATCGTAAATAAAGCTAGTTAGACGGTATTTGGAACCGATAAACTAGTGGGAGCTTTGTTCTGATTTGTTGTTTTTCTGAATCATTAGAAATGTGTAAGAGACTACACAAGAGTTTTTCCATTCCTGGAAAAACATGAACAAAGCATTACTAGTTAGACGGTATTTAGAACCGATAAACTAGTGGGAGCTTAGTTCTGGTGATTTTCTAGCTCTGAAAAATCAAAAATAAAGCATTGCTAATTAGACGGTATTTGGAACCGATAAACTAGTGGGAGCTTTAAGCTTATGATTTGTTGATTTATTAGAAAAATCAAATAGTCCAAACGAGTAACACTATCATTAGACATCCCACAGTTCACGAGTACTATCTACTCAAATGAACTGCTAGTTCAAGACTGTTTCCATATAAGGAAAGTCAAGAATGGAAAAGAATGTGTATACGTGTTAGTCATCTAAACTAAGTAGTTTTAAGGCTAAAATGGAATATTAATAAATAGAAAATCAGAGGAAAATGAAGGTGATTTTTGATCACTGACCAATGCATCCTTAACGATTTCCTCGAAAGCTAAGTTCTTTGGAAGAACAAGGTAGCTATGCATTAAACGATAAATAGAGTAGACAACGGGCAGCTATTTTAGCTAGAATAGTGGGAGTGATATAAGGAAATGAATTTCGGATTCAATCCTTGAATATCACAGAAAATTTATTTTCTGTTTTCATATTCGTTGGAACAAATGGATTCACTTTCAATTCGATAATTTGTTTGCCTTATAGAAAGTGGATATGACATTTGTAGCACAAATCCAAGACTCGGACTTTTGTTTGATAAAGTCAGAACCACTAAGAAATGCTGAAAAGGTATATGTAACACATCTTAAACTATTAAAGGCAAAAGGTTTCCGCATTTAGATAAACACTTCTTCATACTCTATTAATTAGTGAATATTTCCTAAAGACAAGATCTGAAGACTGGCTTAGGTTGATTCCTATCTCCAGTCAAGGAACACTGTCTCAAAAGGAACAATGACTAAGCTTCCTTTCAATCGGGAAAGGGTAATAGATTTAAATAAGTAACATAGCTTGTTCATAATGACCTTCGGGGTCTTGTGAAAGATACAAGTTAGAAGGAGCTTCTGAGTAGTGACATCTCGTTAGACAACTACTCGAAATGCCAGCAAGATTATCTAAAATATTTGGAGGTATCACTGATTTCACTAGAGATAGAGTATTCCTTGCTCAGTAATAGGCCATAGCATAGTCTTGGGACTGATGCTCGGCCTGCCTCCCAGTGGAATTTATCCACTGAGGGATAACACCATAAATTTGCCTCATATAGTTATTAATGTGCTACAATACAATTTGCTTAACTCATTTAAGATATTGGTTATAAATAACGGTTTACACTATCATGTAAAACCGAAGTCTACCTAGAAGATGCTTACAAATTTGTGGATAAGGGGTGAATTCGGTTCACCCCACTTCCATCAATATAGGCATTTAGCACTTAGTGCTTGAATGGAGGACTGGAAATTTTGCGTACACGTTCAGATGATCACTGTTCGTGCAATATCTTATACGTTGAGTAAAGGTTGGTTATAAGATTCTTAAGATCAGAAAGTGATGGTAATACTATCAAAACCCCTTCTGAAAGGGTCTATGAATAACAACTTTGGACTTTGGAGTATGGTTACTCAAGGTAGTTACTAACTGATTAGATCGGACCACGTCCAACATTGGTTGTTGGTGATAACACTGATAATTACTACTAGATCAGAATATCGATCCTCCTAGAAAGCAGTGGTAGTATGGTTTAACCATTACCTTTTGCGGTTTTCCATAGATTTTGCAGTTTATAGAGGTGATTGAGAACCTATGGTTCCTTGCGGCTGTATAGGATTCTGCTCAATAGAGGTTGATTTAAAGATAACCCTGTGAATGGAGTTTTGGTACTCCAGTTCTGTTCACACTCTAGTTGAACCACCTGAGTGTCTCTGGCCCAGTGGGAGTAATTGGATCTACATGATAAGAGTCGAATGAATAGAAAGTTTAACTTTCGGTACAAAGTTGAATGGTCTAGGGGTGATTCCCTAACAAGTAGAGAGTTAACCAGACCTTGAACTCTCTCACCACTCGGTCTTGTTTGATTTTGTTAGAAAGCAGAAAATAGGGGTGATTCCTTGGGCATTATTACCGAACAAACGGAATCTGAATTCATTCGGAATAGAAGGGTTTTAGCTAAGAACAAATGGCAGATTCATTAGGAAGCAAAAAATAGGGGTGATTCGCTGAGACTTTTTGCTGAACAATCGGAATCAGAATTTATTCGTAACCAAGGCTTATATCCTTTGTGAATTAAAGCAAACCTCTAGGTCATTTAAAAGTCACATATTTCAAGCATGTGGACTTGACCAGCATATTGATAGGTCTTTCTTAGTAGAAAAACGGGGAATTACATTGTTGCAGTTGGATATGTGAATGAAGAAAAAATTCATATATTGACAGAAATACCCTCTACCTTTTACGATTACCATCAGTAAATCGGACTGAAAATGGTGCTTGACAAAATCCTGAAGAACTTACCATAGACAAAAACTATAGCACGCAAAATTATTACCGAAAGGAACGAAAAGATCAGTCAACGAAAAATAAAGAGAAATTTAGAAGCAAAATAGGAGAACCGAGGATATTAACTCATACTAATCGTTCATGTTCCCTTTATACTGATTTTCATTTACTGCCAATGGAGGTCACCAAATCTACCAACACTATCATTTCCACAACCACATCCACTGCCACATCCGCGATCTCTGCTCCTTCCTAACGACGGAGGAAGTTTCTTAGCCTGAACCACGATATCATTTTTATTCTCGGAAGAGGTAGACAGAACGGAGAAGTAGAACCGGCCGGTGAATATTTAGACGAATATATTTCCATCACATTCCATATCTATATGACTATATATTGAAGCACCTTAAATCTTACATCTTCTTATGCAGTGGCGGACCCAGGAATGTATCTAGGGTGGTCTTGGTTTTCAATTTTCAAATGGAAATACATGTGCCCGTAAAAAAAATCTAATGCAAAATAATTTCATTTATCGTACATCAAGTTACAAACATATAATATAGTAAAGTCTTGTCTAAATATAATAAGGAAACTAGAGTTTGTTTCCGTGTTGTTGAACTTTTATGATTAGATTTAGATGATATAATACACACACGTTTCGAACATGCACCCGGTTTTGTGGTGTTTGATTATTATAATTAGATCTACATGGTGTAAGGAAAAAATCAAGATTTAATTCAAAAGATATAAGCTTAAGGGAAAAAAAGATTATATATAGATTATATAATGTATGAAACACATGCTATACGCATGTGCAGTGGTGTAAGGTACAAAAGAGAAACAAAAAAATATAAATTTATTGCTTTTAACGTGTTTCAAACTCATGACCTTTAGAAAACTAAGAGAACATGACAGCTGATACTACCACTACGATAATAAAGTCTACATTTCAAATAAGAAGAGTTCGTTACATATACTAATAACGCTAATAATACAAATACACAAAATATATATATATATAT
Source organism: Gentiana macrophylla (assembly GCA_026214975.1). Lineage (NCBI taxonomy): Eukaryota > Viridiplantae > Streptophyta > Magnoliopsida > Gentianales > Gentianaceae > Gentiana > Gentiana macrophylla. The sequence continues at coordinate 82,889 of JAOBSW010000335.1, read as the reverse complement.
ATATATATATATATTTCTTTTTTATTTTTTTTCCTTTTTTTTTTCCAAATTTTGGGGTGGTCTTGAGACCACCCTACTCCTTACTGGGTCCGCCCATGTTCTTATGTTGCCACCTTTTTTAATATTGTAAACTCATCAAAAATAACATTACTGCTAAAATCTAAAAGAGAGCTTTCATTCTGTTCAGGTCTGTAGCTAGCAGAGTAATATTACACACACAAAAAAAAATCCGAAGAAAAAAACAATAGAATCTACTATTACAGAACAGACGAAATAAAGACCGAATAATCACAAATACACGCTAAATCAAGAAAGAAACTACAAAATTTGTAAATCGGTGCTTAAAAAATGCAAGCAACGGAACGAATCCAATAGATCTTATCAAGGTAGAAGAACTATGCATCACGGAAACACACAAGAGCAAAAATTGGATGATCGATGGTAACGGAGACGATAACTGTAAAATTTCTCATGAATAAATAGGGTAAAACCCATAGCTAGCCTTCACACACACCAGAATAAATAGGGTAAAACCCATAGCCTTCCCACACGCAAAGCGGTACAAGCAGACGAAGCAATTTCTCCGTGCGTTGATTAGGGATTCACCAAGCGTTTTCATTCAGTCATTTAATTAGGCGTAATCATTTCTTTGCAACAAAAAAAAAATCAGGCGTGATTGATTCATAATGAAGTATACGGTAGAGAAGTGATTTGCATGGAAAGATTTACGAAAACGGCATCGTGTAAGGGAATCTAAAAAATTTGGTCGACCATTGCATGCACAACTCTTATAAGCTTTTAAATACAGTAAAACTTTTATAAATTAATAATGTTGAAACCGGGATATTTTATTAATTTAATGCGAGATATTATTATATTGATAAATTAATAATTTATTAATTAAAGAGGTTTTACGATATACCTTTAAATTTGTCCGATGTCTTAGTTTAATGTATATTAGTTAGAGATGAAAAATAAATTACAAAACAAGTTCCAATCTGCATTCTATGAATGTACATTCACAAATTATTTGAATTTGACAACGCCCACTCTTAAGTCAAGAATGAGGAGATTTAAAGATTTAACTCGATATAGATTTGAAGTTCAATAAAAAAGCAAGTATTATAGATTCATTTTTTACTGATAATCTTAGAATTTGGAATCTTTTATAGTTAGTTGGAATGATATATACATCTGTTGGGATTTCAAAAAAGTTATTATCTTATTATTTTATCGATTGAGGTTCACTTTGTCTTTGGCCCAGAAGTTGGGGTTGACAAATTATTAATTTTATCGAGATTATTAATTTATCGAATATTAATTTATAGAGGCTTTCTTGATATCTTAGTAGATCTTTCGTCTGATACGACGCCCACTCGTTAGTATATGCATTTCATCCACCCTTTCTAAAAGTCCTATGTGTACCGTAATCCGCTTCAACATGGTAAACACGAGAAAACCAAGTACTTCATTGTTGGGGACCCTTAATGTAGAACAAAAGTAGAAAAAATAAAGAGAAACATGAGAAAAAGTATAGTACATCGTCGGCTTACAAAAGATCAACGCTCCAAAGATCAACAACAACAACAACAACAACAACAACAACAACAAAAAAAAAAAAAAAAAAAAAAAAAAAAAACCCAACAAAAAAAACATTTGGGGTAATCAGGTAGCGAATGGAAAGGAAAATTTCGAGGGGATACAAACAAAGTGACTCGATTCTGTTTTTTCGAGTTGAAATCAAATCAACTACTACTGAATAATTAACTGCTCGAAATTTCAGTATTAAAATATATTAATCGAAGAAATTTGAGCACGATTAAATAATTATTTATTTAATTAAATTTATTATAAAATATTATTTTTCATAATTAAAAAATATTATTCGAGTCGAGTAGTAGACGAGTCGAGCTTGACCTTACCATATTTCATTAAAAATTAAATGAAATCTAAGAAAATAATCAAGCTTACGAGCCGAATCGAGCTATATCGAGTACTTAACGAGTCGAGTTCGATCTTGCTTTTTTTTAAGGCTCGATCGAGCTCGAGCCGAGTTTCGAGCCCGAACTTTTTTAGTCGAGTCGAGCCCAAGAGAATATCAACTCGACTCGGCTCGATTACACCCTAGTTCACGATCTCTAGCATCGCTGGATGAATTTTTAAGAAAAAAAACTGCATAAATATACCCACAAAAATATTAGGAAATCAACAAATCTGGATAAATGCAAAATGCATAGATTTACAAACAAAAGAAAAATAGAAAATCAACAAATCTGGAGAAATGAAAACTCAAAGAAATGAAGGTAAAAGCATTTCTGATCGCCGTCTCAGCCACGGCCCAAGTCTCATTCCGCATGACATCTGCCGAAGCCGCCATAGCCTCTACAACTTGAATGGCGGTGGGATCGGCTGACAAGAAGAGTGGGCGAAAGTTCTTCACTCTTTATTATATTAGATCTTCTACGTAGTACTAATATACAATACTAAATCACCCAAGCATACTTAGGACGCACGACATCGAGCTCATAGAATATGAGGAGCTCTGTATTCTACTCCAGGCTAGCATTATCCAAATTTAGATGAACCAACAACACAAAAACCCATCACTCAGAAAACAAATATAGAGAACTACATAACTAAGTTGCAATAAAAATGTTCACATCTAATTATTAATGGATAGTGATTTAGGCACAAAAAAAGTACACATAAATCATCCACACAACACTTTATAACCACATATTTTAACACTTAAAAGAAAAACAAAATAACACAAAAATTCTGCACCACACAAATGCAAATTCAGGGGATGAGTGGTGCACCAAATCGGTGCCAAAATCATTTTCCATTATTAATTTACACTAAAGTAACTTTAAATTAAAGGTATTTATCCATCCTCTATTTACTGTTCAACAAAATTTCCAGCTTTTTTTCCTCTCAGGTGCAACTTTAAACCCAAAATGATGCCAATATGCTTCAGCTTCTAGAAAAATCACATAAATTAGGGTCCAAAACACGAATACAAACCTTTAAAATAAAAAAAAAAAAACAAAAATAGAAGGGGTAAAGCAGGACTTACAACCTGACTGTGTTAACACTGCGAGAAACCGCTACCCGGAACCCACCAATTCTGCAATCATGATTGCCGTCAATGGCCGTTGTACAATGTAATTTAGTCAGAGCTCTGGTGCAGTCATTGAGTTGTATGTATGGAGACTGAACCGGCCAGATTACTGCAGGGAAAAACTCATTTTCAATCCAAATTAAACTGTAATTTTAGCACACCACTTTACACAAACCACAGAGTTATCAATATGCAAATAGCCACATGCTTATCAAAATAATTAAAATGATCGTAAAATCTAGGTGCATGCATAAAAACAATCCGATTTTATACGGACAGCCAAACAATTTTGGGAAGTACATACCAAAACAAAAGCACGCTGCTACCGATTTCATATCTCAAAAGTTTTTCATCGTCATCCTCCCTTTTCCCTTTCTATTCCACATTTCTGCCGGTTAAAATAGATCCTTCTAATGAAGGTAAACTATTTCTCCATCATTTTTGTATTTTCTAAGTTTTGTTCCATCAACGAATATACCTACTTATTGCATCAATGATTAACTTCTTCATACTCAACACACAATTTTCCAAAAATAACAGAAAGAACAATGATTAAAATCCTTGATACCTTGTAAGCATCTTCATCTGTTATATATCTCAATATAAACAGGAAACACATTAGCACTATTAGCATACCATGTTCACAAAACAAATTATCATAAAAATAACTGATTAGTTAAATTCAGCAGAGAAGTGGTAATTAGTCAATAACCTTTGTCAAATAGTCGTTTAAGACGAGGAAGGAGAGGACGACCACGGTGAAAGAAAGGTATGTACCAATTAACCGTGAAAATAAAACGAACAACAAAGAAGAAGCAAAAAAATCAATCTAGCAATTAAATTGAAAGTCTGCTTCTTAAATTGTCAAAGAAAATGAAAAAGGAAAAAAAAAAATGACAACAAAATAGAGCGGAGAAGAGAGATGACGAAGAAGTAGAAGACACGGCAACTGAGAAGACACTCATCTATCTAGGAGGAGGAGGTGCACGCCACCATCATCAGATCCACCGTCATAGCCACCGTCTAGCCGACCTCATCAGACTCTGCACAATACACAACAAAGAAGAAGCAGAAAATCAAATATCAATTATATTGAAAGCAGCTATTTGCCTAAATCAATAACACTAATCATCATTGTCTTCGATTAACTCTCCTCCTTGTCTAGTGCTTCCATCTATTTTGTTGTTTCCAGCTTCTTACTCAGACAAACTCTCCTCCTTGTCTGCGTTAGGGGCGTAAGAAAATACGGAGACGGTTCATCTGCGACCGGTGATCTGTGAACAGACGGGGTGATACGTTTTTATTGAGTAGTAACTAGTAAGCATGTTAGGGTGATGAAAGAGGCTGCATTAACATATATTTTATATCATATTCTTTACATATTCATAAAATTTGTTATGTACCCCTACTTTTGCAAATCAAAACTTTGATTAGATATCCAAAGCAAATGCAAGTACCTTTAGATGCATAGATTTTAGGTAGAAGACAAAATGCTCACACTTAATCTTAAGCAAAGTGCAGCCTTTGAGCCAAAACAGACGTCATTACCTTAATTTACATGCAAAACCAAATGTTAAAACATTTAAATTTAACGGCTTAAAGGCTGCAGCTAGCTATAAACCAAAAGCCACATACTGTTAACTAAGCAAAATTCATAAACAAAAAAAAATCATGCTCCCTGTTAAGTAAAATGTTCGCAAAGGTAGTGAGCATTAGTTATCAGTTTTTTTTATGTTTTTTTTTTTAATGGAGATTAATCTTCATTTTCTTCATTGGGACGAAGCAAACGGCGCCACAGCTTGCTTGTTCTGCATTGTTTGAGTTCACAGCATCAGTTTATCTTCATCTGTAAATTTTATCTTGTATTCATCCTGAATTGTAGCTGTCAGATGTCAATAAAGAAGATTAGTTTAATACTGCTCTTTTTAATTGGAAGTTTATAAGGAGTGTACGGGATGGGATGGTAAGTGCCTAAGTGGTGTGTTTATTACATGAAGTGCTGGTCATATTACCAACAAAACACAAAGTATTTAATCAGCTACTATTAATGGTTGACAATTGGGAAAAATTGACTTTTCTGACCCGTATCACCAACTTCCTAGAGCCGCCCATGTCTACTGGTGTACCACACCTACCATACACCACACTGAATCAACCTTATGAGAGTCGATTCTGAATCAACCATTAGTGAAATCATTTGGGAAAAATATATATTTTAATTGTAGATTTAATTACCTGATGTTTTTCCCCTTCATGAATCATGACATTGTTCTTATTGCTTCTGCATTTCAATCATCATTGTCTTCAAACTTCCACATAGTTTTGTAACAACTTTTATGGATTCTACAAGAAAACAACAACAACAACAACAACAACAAAATGTATAAATCATATTAGTGGGGATGGAAGTGGAAGTAAATTTTAGAGATATAGCTTAATTAAATATTCTGAATATTCTAGCAAACCCATAAGAGTTTACAACGTGAAATGAAGAAAGAGGAATATGAAACAAAAATTGACCAGATGCAATCAACTGATGCGTACTTGGTCAATATCCAAATAGAACATTCTCGCTGCTTTCTTCAGCTGAAAAATACTTCATTTTCGCTTTTGTCCTTTGATTCCTGGCATAAAATAACAAATCATGAGGAACATTACAATATGAACCATATAAATACAATAAAGTTAACACCATAAACTCTTGAATCGTTGAAGATAACTTTCACAAGACTCAATCGGTCAATTCCATTATCTTTACTTAACAAAGGACTAAGAAATTCGAAGGACTCGAGAACCACATGAAGTAAACAATGTAAGAATCAAAATAAGGCACTTACGACAAGGACTGAAAAAGAATGTTTATAATTAAGCTTTAAAGTGGAAATGCATATGGGTAAGAACAACTGACTAAGATGTGGTGATGATGAATAATTCATGAGAAAAGGTTTCAAAGATAAGCTCAAAACAGATTTAAAACATTTAATTAACCTAGCTTAAAGGCGTCTTAACAAGAAACAAGAAGATTCCTAAGAATAAATTCAAAAGAACCCTCAAGTACGGAAAAGCTATGCTCGTTAAACACAGAGACCTCAACAGTGATGAAAATTTTATTAAAGTATGCCACCTTATAAAAGCTTTAGGAATATAAAAATATTGGGATTGTAGTTCATCGTGCCTTGGAAAACATGAACATCAAAACAGACATATACACTTTTCAATTTTGAGACCATCAAGTGTACATGATTTCTGACACTAAGCAGATGCACAATACCCGTTTCAGTTTACAAAAAATGATCCAGGTACGTCAAAATCTAACATTGAGAGTTAGCAGAGACTTGTACATGAAATTTAGGGATTCAAACCATATCACAGATTCTTTATGCCGTACGCCCTTTATCTCATAGATTACACACCACAAGAACATGGGATGTGACATCACACACCCAATGATCCCACAGAAAAATGAATTGGATAGAGGGAGACAATCCCATGGGGCCATATCATCACCATATCTACCCACTATCGGCCTTTTTGAGGTAGCAAGCCCCGATATTTATATTATACAGTTGATTTTTTGCTCATTCACCGACTTTTTGCTCTTTCATCCATTCACGTTTACAAACATCCACAAAATTAACAAATTACACTAACGATTATAAAAAAGGTCACACCACCCAAAATTGTTAGTTAAATACAGGCGGTATAGACTTGAGACTTGTGCAATAGAAAACAAATAACTGAAAATGCAAGACAGAAAAAAATTACTTTTCACATGCACCTTTTGGTACTAATCAGCTTGATATATCTTGGCTCCTCTGTCGTACCACTGTCTTTCATAATTCGGATCCGACTTCCACTTCCTTGGATGTTTTAAACTTTAAGAGCAAAAATAGCACCAAAATAAGTCACAAAAGCAGTAAATACTCCCACCCCCATCGAACAACCAAGTTAACAATAGAGAATGCAATAAACTTAAATGGCATACTGGTTTGTCGGCGTTGAGATACCATGGAGCAGAAGACACGTATTGAGGGATATGAGGATTAATTTCTTTTCCATCCTCATTAACCTCCGCCGGTGCAATCCCTGCTTTACGAGCTTCATCCAGTTTTCCATCTGCTTCCGAAGTTTCTCCTAGATTTAAATCCAACTGCAATGAATACGATGAGTCATTAAGCTCAAAATACGGAACAAAGACATCATCTTGCAGGTTCTTTCGAGTAAAAAAAGTAAAAAATACATCTTGCAGGTTCTTATAAGTAACTAAAATGGATGTTTCAAAAGTGGAGAATGCTAAAATATACAAATGCTTCCAAGGCCAAATTTTTTTTACCTTGAGTTGAGGCATCTTAATTTCTTTTTCCTTTGTAAACAAATTTCATGTGCAGAAATTTGCGTTGAAATAGTAACCACAGATTACCACCATCTCTCAAATGCTTCTTGCACCTTCATTATTCACGGGAATGAAAGATTAATGAGATGCATATTCAGATTGTGTCACCCAAAACTTAAAACATAATCACTTACAGAAAATTGAAATAAAAACCACAGATTACTTACCACCATTTCTCAAATGCTTCTTGCACCTTCATCATCCACGGGAATGAAAGATTCATGAGATGCATATTCAGATTGCATCACCCGCAAACTGAGAATTAAAACATAAGAAGCCCTTTCGCAGGGCTCCTATTAATCAGCAAGAAAATCTACAAAGCACCCGTCCTCATGAATTCGCTAATCCAAATCCTGTATCGACAAATTTATATCCTTCCGATGGTTATAGAGAAGGATTATCAATTTACCATGCACTATATGAAAATTGCTAACTGGACAAATGGATTGAACAAGCACCCATTGACATAACAATACTCAAAATCGAAGCGAAGGAAAGAAAGAAGACATAAAAGGAGAAGAAGATGAAAGCAGAACCAGATGAAACAAAATTTGAAATCAGCTATAGAAATAAACGCATTGAACAACGACCAAGTCACATAACAATCGGCCAAATCGAAGGATAAATCCAAATGAAAAAGGATAGACGTAGACGAAGAAGATAAAAAGAACCACCTGACGAAAAAACCCTGCAATCCCAGAGAAAATTTTGAACATAAAACCAGAAACCACCATCCAAAAGAGGCTGCCATGCCATTTCCTCTTACAGAGACAGCAAAAACCCTGATTATGCCATACGGGTCATCACTGTGTGGAGTCGAAATTCTGGTTAGAATTTACTCGTCGGGAGGTTACTAACGTGGAATTTCAACGTGTGAGAGTGAGCCGTGTGATATCCATGACCACACGCTTTATTGCGAGAATGAAACTGTGTGGTCCAGACATCCATACGGCCACTCCCACGTGTTGGAGTCCTTAGGTTAGAATTTCTCGTCAGCGGGCGGTAAAGTCGGTTGGCTAGAAGAGTGCGGAAGAATGTACGGTATACAATTTATTACGAGGCAGGTGTGCAATTTAACTTTTTTTGAGGGGCCTATATGTTATTTGTACCATAAACGGCGTCGTTTTTGGATTAAAAAATGATTATTAACACACGCGATTTACTACTGATAAATGCATTACTTGGACATCACAAAAATTACTTGATCGTCAATGATTTTTTACAAAGGGAACGTATGTGGCATTGGTGTTCCTTGTGGAGCATGACACTGACGTTGGTGCTCCACAAGGAACACCATTGTCACCGACGTCCCCTTTGTAAAAGTGTTAAAATTTAGAAAAGTCAATCCATGACTTTCCACCGATGTTCCTTGTTGCACATCAACGTCACTGACGTTGGTGTTCATAAAAACGCCTTGACGATGTCCGACACGTTTTAAATGCGAAAAATTCAAAAAAATGGGTGTCAATAGTAATTTGGGGTGTGCGGATAGAATTTACCTTAAAAAAAAGGGGAAGGACGACGAAAAAAATTGGACGACGAAATCTACTTGCTCTTATTATTACTTCATTCATATCTAATCTAAAGAGAAGGGATATATATTATAGGGGTAATTAGCTAAAAAGACATATAATTGACTTAATTAGGCATTTAAGACACACTTAAAAGATCATTGGTTATAAAGACACAAAAATACTAAATGGACAAAATTAACCCCATCATCCTTTAAACAAATTTCTCCTCATTGGACCCATTCCCAATTCTTCAAATTTCTTTTCGCTAAAACCCATTTCCAATTCCTTCTCAGCCGGCAACCTCTATTTTTTTCGCGGGCAACCTTGAGTGAATTGGAAGATGGAGGAGGATCTCTCGAGTGAATTGGAAGAGGAGGAGGATCTCTTGAGTGAATTGGAATATGAGCCACCGGCGGAGGCTTCGGAATTGCAATCGTCGGCGCACAAGGATTGGATGTCTTTGAAAGAAGAACATGAGAAATGGTTGGCGTGATTCCAGGAATTTTTTGATCTTGTTCGTCTAAGCCACATGACCAAATTGGCGTTCTGCTATAACTTTTGGTGCCATGGGAGATAGGTACTGATTGCTCTGTATTTCTTGTGTTGGAAGTAACGCCCGAAAGACAATTTATGTAATTGTTTTTATAATTAATAAATGACAGATTTATTCTCATATTATTATTTGCTTCGTGCTTATAAGTAATACACTACTGAAAACCCCAAGTCGTATCATATGTAGCCATATAACTCAGTGTGTGTCACACATGAGGATTAAGTTTATGGTGATACACTTGAACTATTAGTCCGTGGTGAACTTAATCAAAGTATGGGGTCTATTGATTAAACCACATTAATGTGCCCAGAACACTTTATGGTGTGACCGTCTTATCCGGACCGGCGATATTGGTTATCTAAGTGGGCATTTATATATGATGTAGTCATATAGGACTGAACCGATTTAATCTGCATTTCTCATATAATTTCGTGAGTGAGAAATTTTATTAAATCACAAGATGATCATATATAGATTAACCTTAATCCTGAAGTGATTACAGGCTCCTACTTGTTTCAGGATAGGATTTGATGTGTTCGTTAAGAATCGCTAAGAGGCGCGGTTCGAATCACTTTCACGTTGGCTCTATTCTGGAATGAGTGAGAAGTGTGTGTCTCACAGATATGAAATCCATTCCTTCCTGCGGGAAGTATAAAGACAATCCCCTTATTTTTTGATCCTAAAAACTGATCGATCCCGGGAGTTCGTATTGGTTATGAACTAATTCACTAGTGGGTTAATGGTAAATAAGGATGAAATGTAATGAAGAAGGTTTACGGAAATAATCCCGCTTCGTTACGGATAGTCTATGGAGGGTTAGTCTGTATGTAATGATTATATCAATGGACACTTATCGACTCGACGTTCTGAGAATAAGTTATATCTATAATCGATAGAGTTCAGTTTCGAATTTATGGTGGCGTAATTCTGGAATTAATAAGTTGAGTAGAAATATTATGTTCGATGAATTTTATTTAATTTATTGTAACTACTGGTTATAGGTCCATGGTCCTGATGAGCTAAAATTTACCCCTTCAAAAATACAATTTATAAAGACTCGCAAAACCGTGGGTAAACTAACTCTCTAACTGGCAGAGTACCAGGTCGATTGTTAGGATAACTACAGGAGTACGAGGTCGATCCCAAGAGAAATGTGGTTGTGAGTACCAAAGCGAACGTAGAACTTAGTCTAGGCGATCAAAGTTTAGGTGGAGTGTTTATAATTAATGCAAAAAGTAAAGATTATTGTAACGAGATTAAAAAGCATAGCCGAGTTATGATCCAAATGATTAGTTTCAACCCCAAGGATAGACGAAACCGGGAATGTGCAAGCGAACTCTCGCATTCAATCTCACGGTGCAAACTCCTAATCCCGGTGCTAAGGTCCGAGCAACTCTCTCCTAACACCTTATACCATGTTAACTACCCTTCCCTTTTAGAAGATTCACTAACAAGTCATGTTTTGCACTAGAGTCGCTTAAACATAAAAACGAGTAACCTCACTTTGGGCCCGGGCTTAACAACTAAGCCGGGTCTACGCCGTGATCTTAGAACCTTTTTCCACACCACTCTCTCTCGAACAACTCTCAAGAGTGATATGTGTGATCTTTGACCTGAGATAGCTAATCTAGTCCAAATCCATTATAATAAGTTTTAAGGCGTGAAAAGTGCAAGATACAACAAAAGCACTACACACCCCTTTATTTCATCTTCCGAGAGTTGATTTCACCAAATTTCACATAATTCGGCTATGAAAAGTTTAGCTACCCATATAAACGGATTCTGTCAACATGTCATGGATTAAAATGGCGGGAAGTTTTACATAATAGTCTTACATCAATATATGAGAATTCTATTAAAACCAAATTAAAACCGAAATCCAATCATTTGTCAAATTCTCCTATATATGGATACTACTATATATATATATATATATATATATATATATATATATATATATATATATATATATATATATATATATATATATACGAGAATGAAAGAAACAAGAAACAACAAGAAAGAAATAGCTAGATATAGATATAACAATAATGAGAGAAAACAAAAGCAAACTTACTATTATAACGGAGATATCTTGATTACATATAAAAACTTGATATTACAACGATTTCAAAGAACAATCGAAACTTCCAACAATTTCCCGAAAGCATTACAACGATACTATTATTACTAAATTTATTTGACATAAGGCCTTATATACAACCTAAAATTAAAAGAAAATAATAAGAAGATATATATATATATATATATATATATATATATATATATATATATATATATATATATATATATATATATATATATATGTATATATTGTATATTGTATATTCCCCGATCTGCTTCTGAATGCTTCCTTATATAGGCAAAGTCAGGGGCGGCCAGGCAGTCAGGGTTTAAGGCCGCCAGGGCGGATCTAATGATGACATTCATCCCCTTAATTTCTAATTTCGGATATAAATTATATATTTTGGAATAAAACTTCTAAAATTCATATCTCGAGTTCTGGATCTCCAAATGACATAATTCAAAAGACATTGGAAAGCTCATTGAAAAATATACAACTTTCATGAAGGACTCTTCTTCAGAAAATGTCTTTTGATGGGCCATTCGCTTCGTCGAAGATATTTCTCGATTTCCACTAAATCGAATCGATTAATACACTTGACCACTTGACTTAATGATACTTGAGTTGTAGAAGTCCGATTGACGTGATTCAAAATGCGTTGGAAAGTTCTTTCAAAGATCTACAACTTTCATTAAGGACATTTCTTCAGAAAATACCGTTTTAATGAGCCATTTGTTAAATCGAAGATATAATTCGTTAGTGAGTGCACTTCCACTCGCTGCCACTTGACCACTTAAGTTAGTGGCACACTCTTATATCCCTAAAAATACCTCTTTTAGGCCTCAAAACGTGTCATTACTCGGGATTTTGGTCAACCTACAATTACGCAATAAACCACCAAAATACCAAACGTAAATCCGACATTTACACTCCGGTTACTAAACCGGTACAAAAACTAATAAAAATACATAAAAACACGATATTTTATAAAATATTCATAACTTATATATTTTTATGAAATTTAGGAATTAAAGACTCGAAATGATACAAAAGTGCTCAAAATGATATCAGAAACGGGGTGAAAAGTTATAAAAATAACAGTGAATTTTTCCGTTATCACAACCCCCCACTTAGCTTTTGGTCGTCCTCGAACAAAATAAGCGATAAAATAAAATGAATGAGGAAAAATTCATGAAGATATAAGATATAAATGACAATCAGATGATGCAACCATTCGAATCATAACTACACGTTAACCTTAATATAAATGTATAACAGAGTGCGTGTGTGATGCTCCTTTTCAATTTCCACTATCCTCTCTTGAATAATTCAAGCAAGCGCACAAATATCCATTCGAGGCAGTCCTAATGATTTTCCTAGTATAGGCGTATGATTCCACACAACGTCCTCCTGTGTACTTTATTAGGATAATCCCTAAAGCATATCATTCGATTTATACTGGGGATAGTCAGAAGATAACTAGGTTTTTTTTTTTCATAGGACACTAACATATCCGAACTCATTGCCAAAATCGACTATCTTTCAAGCGTCATGAGGTGAGATCGAATACATCAATACCTATCTAACTTTTCACTTAATTTCACATGTGTGTAGCATATGCCTCATTCCCAAAGCAATAGGGCGTTTCGTGATAACACCCTAGCCGACTACTATCATCGGGCGTCGTGAGCTTTTAAATCTCATAGTGATATAGGGACGTTTAGTGATAACGCCTCTCTTGCACTCAAATCATTGGTAGCTACAACCGACATATATATAGTTCATCTTAATTTTGTATTTTTCTTTTCATTCCACTTAACTTATATCCTTTCTATCACATTCAAACCTTCAGATATTCACAGTACACGTTCAAAAATTAGGTACTAAGTTACTGCAATTATCTCTAGAATAACCACTAGGATACTGAATGGATATAGTATAAAATTTTCGCTTCAATATCAAAGGCTTACGTGAACAATGAATTCATGTTACACAAATAAATTTGGGGTTAAAATGCACTTACGGTTCACTTTGGTTATATATTACATCATCAAATCCATGAAATATATACCTTATACAATTTATTTTAATCAACTAAATAATGCTCGAAAAAGATAAAAAACTAAGGGATTTTCTGATATAAAATAAACACTTAATGCCATTACTAGACCAACCTCGACTCTACCCCCCACTTACGAACTTGCAATGTCCCAAGTGTTAGGAAATCAACGCGGGAACGCAGCGGAATTCAAAAATTTGATTTCCTTTTTCCCAAGATCGACTTCGTTTAAGCAATAAACGAATAAACTAAAGACGGCGGTTACCTTGGTTGATCTAAAAGATTGACGCTTTGACCGTCTAAGGAGAGTAGTTCAGCATGGAGCCGCCCAAGTGTTCGGCCTCTACCGCTAGTCCACACGAACAGACCCGCCGGAATCCCACCATGGATTGCTATCGGAAAACCCCGGTTGCTGGGACCGGACTTTTTCTCCCTCACAAACTCACTATAAGAAGCCCTCTTTCTTACACAAGAACTATGAGTTCTTGCAATTTTTCACAAGAACAATTGCTCTTGGAAGAATGGTGTACAAAAAAGAGCTTGGCAAGCCCTCTTATTTATAGTAGAGAGGCGCCCTTATGCCTTGAGTGTGGGAGAAAAAACATTTTTCCAATAAAAATAAGGAAGAATAATTAATGTGATTGATCTCTCTTTCCATAATTTGATTTTCCAATATCTTATATTGATTATAAATTATGTTATTACCATAAATCTATTTTTCTCAAAATCAATTAATATCACATATTAATATTATGGTAATCTTATTAATTAAATTGCACAATCCAAGTGTGTCACACACACAAGCAATGTGGCGCCAAACCTTCCAAAATTTCACTTATGGAAAATTCTTTAATTAATATAATGTTATGATTAATTAATTTGCAAAATCAATATATATCATATATCATTAATTTTAAAATATATGTATCAATATACATATTTAATTAATCAACATAATTAATATATTGTATTTAATTTATTCATAATAAATAAATACCACCATATTAATTTACCACTATAACCTTTATAGTCTCGAGATAAACTTTCCTTATTTTGGTTATCATCTATAACCACATTTTAATCCGGTGGATGTTCATATGTGTGTGACCCGATAGGCTTCCGAATATGTTGGCCGTAGACACAAAGTGCAAATTACGAAAATGCCCTTTATGCCTAACGATCACGGGATAGCGTCTAGCAACACACCGTGACCCCGATCATCGGAAGAGTCAAATGCAATGACTACTACCTTTCATGTGAAACGATTACATGTGTAATTTACAATCCTATCATTGTAATAATATCCATACGGTCGTTACATCGAGTGTCAAACATTAACAACCGTATCTTATAAACTGGATATCAAGTTCTCTCGAAGTAACACGTTTACTCCCACTTTGCAAAGATTCACGAGAACGAGATTTCCTTATAAGAAGGCCCTTTTCGGATATTTACCCCTACCGATAGGTGCACGCGATTCCCGGACGACCAATCATGTATACTCCGCGATGCTTGATATCACACCCAATCACTCTCGCATGATCGCCCCATGGCTGTGGAAACCTCAATAGTGTCAAAGCATGACAATCCACACCGTGATGCCATGAAGACTCCGGTCCTAAGGATAATTACACAACCGCCACATAGTGTGACACTTATCTCGTGTAAGTGGGTCGATCTAACGTCACGCATTCTCTAATACACGTCCACGTCATATCCAAGTGTCTCTACACTTTGATGAAGCGAGATCTATCCTCGCCCTTAAAGATAGAAGACATCTAATCACGTGCTAGTCTGCTTATACTATCAATGCCTGTTTAATAGTATATCACTAGAGACATTTAAGTATCAAACTTATTAAAGTGATTAGAGATCTCATCAACCATAGTCACCTATCATGGTTTCTCTATCACGCTTTAATACTAAGGGCGTTATCATATAACAATTCATAATTGGTTCTTTAAAAGAACAGATATATGACAACATAAAAGCCATTTAATATATGTATAAACATAAAGAAATAGTAGAAATGATCCGACCCGGTTGGATCCGGTCCAACCCGATTGGGTTTAGGACACTATTTCAACACCAAGCGTGTGAATGAGATAGAGAGGAAGACTTAGCTTATAAACCTGGCAGAAAGGTGCTACCGAATCCCGTAACAGCCATGAGAAAGCACGACCCGAATCCCTATACAAAACCAAAACAAAGAAAACACGGGACATGGTCCTCGTGCCAAGACATCGAACAGGGATATGGGAATAATAAGAAAATGGCCCTGTCACGTCAGAAAATTCGATAGGCAATATATAGCACATCACATAACAGCTTTTAGATGGAAAAATAACCCACACGGGTAAAGCACAGAACATCTGAGCAACGAGCATAAAACATCAATTCATAGTCAGCTATTCCTAGATTCCTTTTATTACACACAGGCGGAAATACTCACCACTATACTACAACGACCAGAAATTTGAAACAGACTAGATCATAAAATGAAATGTATGAAAGAGTATTGAGTCTTTTATACCCAGATCCTCAAGGGTTCAACAACCTAAGTCCAAGAAATGATATGTTTGAATATTTTCTTTTTTTCTCCATCGGGATTTTCGAGATAACCACTAATCGTTCCCTTTTAATGACATTCAAACATTCATCCCGAGACTTGGTTGTGCTTTGTGTTCATCTTTCATACTGATTCTACATTTCATTCGGACTAGGCTTATCCAAATTATTATTATTTAACGGGTCGCCTCCGGTAGCGCTTTTGTTTAACGTCGTTTGCTCGACGAGGTGACTCTATACGGACTCAATCAACCAAAATCCGAACTTAAGAAGATCAACAGCTTAAGAAAAGTGATCAAAGCGAGAACCATCGAAATTAAATTGTCTAGAAACGTAACCTCGTTTGGTTCTCGATGCTATCTCCTCCCACCGTCGAACCTTCTTTTATCACCGTCGAACCATCTTCTTTTGAAAATCACCATAAAGCTCATCCATCGGGAGTATACAAATTGGACCGCAGAAAATTCATCCTTACTGAGTGGACGAATGTAGTAATCCGGGACCGTTATATCAAATAATACCAACTCTCCCGGTGGCTCTACCAAAGATGGCCGATCAATCTCATGCTCCTCTAACTCTGAAATCTCATTATAGCAAACTGAATCCTCAACCTTATTCTCAACCTGAACTTCTTCAATGAGCACCTCATCATCCTTAACCACCTCTTTTGCACATGCCTGCTTTGCTCGCGAACTCCATTATTTCAATCAATTGCACCACCCTCTCTTGAAGATTTCTTATGGCGTGGTCGGTGATTATCTTGAACTCTTGCATGTCCAAAGCAGCGCTCTTGCAAGATCTCGGTCCAATCGCTCTAGTTGCTCCATTTGACTGCCGGTGAAGTCTTCTCGTGGCATGGGGAAAATCGATCATACCGACTTTGATTCATCGGAGGTGAGTAGCGATCCTCTTGCCATTCCGACAATCGATCGGTGGCTGAATGCTGGTAAAGCTATCAACGCATTGAGTATGAACAACGTAATCTGATAAGCACCAGGTTAGGACAACCTCGTAATATTGTGGCTCATAACTTCGAATAACCATAATTACGGTCCTGGTATGCATTAGGGCACCGATAATCCAATGAACCTTGGTTATTCTCGTTGTTGATATTGAGGTTGAGGCACAAACTGTTGTTGATAACATTGTTCCGGTGCCTGAGGTTGGTAGGAGTATTGTTGTTCAGGTGAGTAGTAGTGATTGAAAAATCCATCCATTTAAGCTCAATCTGCAAGATCTCAGAAAACAACAAGAAAACAATAAAAATTTTCTTTTTTTTTCATTTTTTTTTATTATTTATTTATATATATAAGTGGTAGCCGAAGGCCCTAAGCCCCAGTTCTAGCTGGACTTACAAGATATCAACCTAATATAACAACCCCGTAAAGAGATTGGGTTGAGTACCAAAGTAGTATTCAAACCGAGTTCAGGACAATATCACTTCAGCATCCCAAGACTCTTATCGAAAGTAAAATAAAAATAAAAACCTAGGCCCAAGCCTTCGGTTCACTTACAAGATATCACAACAATATCACACATTTCCCCGGCAACGGCGCCAATTTTATGAGCTAAAATTTACCCTTCAAAAATACAATTTATAAAGACTCAAAAACCATGGGTAAACTAACTCTCTAACCGCAGAGTACCAGTGTCGATTGTTAGGATAGCTACAGAGTACGCGAGGTCGATCCCAAGAAAATGTGGTTGTGAGTACCAAAGCGAACGTAGAACTTAGTCTAGGCGATCAAAGTTTAGGTGGAGTGTTTATAACTAATGCAAAAAGTAAAGATTATTCTAACGAGATTAAAAAGCATAGCCGAGTTATGATCCAAATGATTAGTTTCAACCCCAAGGATAGACGAAACCGGGAATGTGCAAGCGAACTCTCGCATTCAATCTCACGGGTGCAAACTCCTAATCCCGATGCTAAGGTCTGAACAACTCTCTCCTAACACCTTATGCCATGTTAACTACCCTTCCCTTTAGAAGATTCACTAACAAGTCATGTTTTGCACTAGAGCTGCTTAAACGTAAAAACGAGTAACCTCACTTTGGGCCCGGGCTTAACAACTAAGCCGGGTCTACGCCGTGATCTTAGAACCCTTTTCCCACACCACTCTCTCTGAACAACTCTCAAGAGTGATATGTGTGATCTTTGAACTAGATAGCTAATCTAGTCCAAATTCATTATAACAAGTTTTAAGACGTGAAAAGTGCAAGATACAACAAAAAGCACTACACACCCCTTATTTCATCTTCCGAGAGTTGATTTCACCAAATTTCACATAATTCGACTATGAAAAGTTTAGCTACCCATATAAACGGATTACACAACATGTCATGGATTAACATGGCGGGAAGTTTTACATAATAGTCTTACATCAATATGGCGAAATTCTATTAAAACCAAATTAAAACCGAAATCCAATCATTTGTCGATTCTCCTATATATGGATACTACAGATATATATATATGGATACTACAGATATATATATATATATATATATATATATATATATATATATATATATATATATATATATATATATATAACGAGAATGAAAGAAACAAGAAACAACAAGAAAGAAATAGCTAGATATAGATATAACAATAATGAGAGAAAACAAAAGCAAACTTACTATTATAACGGAGATATCTTCGATTACATATAAATACTTGATATTACAACGATTTCAAAGAACATCGAACTTCCAACAATTTCCCGAAGATTACAACGATACTATTATTACTAAATTTATTTCGGCATAAGGCCTTATATACAACCTAAAAATTAAAAGAAAATAAGAAGGATATATATATATATATATATATATATATATATATATATATATATATATATATATGGTGTATATATTGTATATTGTATATTCCCCGATCTGCTTCTGAATGCTTCCTTATATAGGCAAAGTCCAGGGGCCGGCCCAGGCCGGGTCTAATGATGACATTCATCCCCCCTTAATTTTTAATTTTCGGATATAAATTATATATTTTGGAATAAAACTTCTAAAATTCATATCTCAGAGTTACGGATCTCCAAATGACATGATTCAAAAGACATTGGAAAGCTCGTTGAAAAATCTACAACTTTCATGAAGGACTCTTCTTCAGAAAATGTCTTTTGATGGGCCATTCGCTCGTCGAAGATATTTCTCGATTTCCACTAAATCGAATCGATTAATTACTTGACCACTTGACTTAATGATACTTGAGTTGTAGAAGTCCGATTGACGTGATTCAAAATGCGTTGGAAAGTTCTTTCAAAGATCTACAACTTTCATTAAGGACACTTCTTCAGAAAATGCCGTTTTAATGAGCCATTTGTTCGTCGAAGATATAATTCGTTAGTGATACTAACTCAACCATCGTGGCCACTTGACCACTTAAGTTAGTGGCACACTCTTATATCCCTAAAAATATCTCTTTAGGGCCTCAAAGCGTGTCATTACTCGGGATTTTGGTCAACCTTTAATTCTCGCAATAAACCACCAAAATACCAAACGTAAATCCGACACGACACTCCGGTTCTTAAACCGGTACAAAACTAATAAAAACACATAAAAACACGATATTTTATAAAATATTCATAACTTATATATTTTTATGAAATTTAGGAATTAAAGACTAAATGATACAAAAGTGCTCAAAATGATATCGAAGCGGGGTGAAAAGTTATAAAATAATAAAATGAATTTTTCCGTTATCAGGTCCAGTGTTGGCTCCTAACACACGAGTGTTATCTCGTTTTATGGAACCTCGAAAATAAATTAAATAGTTGATCTATTTAATGAATATACTGAATATTATTTATTTGGTAAATAATATGTAAAATAGAAAAGATATTTTCTATTATTTTTTGGCAAAAGTGGCGCCTCACTTTGTAATAAATTAGGAAAAGAAATTTTTCTAAATTATGTCACATGTGTAATTAATTAATTATTTATTTGTTAGATAATTAATGGAAAAGAGATAAGAGATTGATTTTTTGGGAATTATCTCTTATTTTATGGCAAATATCTTTTCCTTATGGGAATATGTAATTATGGTGTGAAAATGATAACTCTCTCTTTACTAGTTATTTTCCTATATAAATAGAGTTCCTCCCAACACAATTACACAACTATATCCGCGCCACACTTAAGAAAAAAGAACAGAAAAATTAGATTCTCGTTCTAGCCATTAAGAGAAGAAAAACCTAGGATTTTTTTCTTGTGCATATTCAAGGAGGTTCTACGGCGAGGATCGACGTCCACCAGTCGTCGCTGGGAGATACAATCCGGAAGACTGCGCCTTCTCCCCTTTGGTCGACTATTTCTTTCTCTCCGTTTAGGTAAATCTTCAACCTTCTCATAGTTAGATTAATTGGTTATGCGAATCAAATCGTGGTATAATCGCATGCGAATTTATTCGTAGCTTCATTGTCGTGATTGGCGCCTCGATCGGTCTTTGTGAATCGAATCGGCGATCCAATTATGGATCGGATCCGGATTCAGGTTTTTGTATATCCAGCATCTTGGACAATATCTTTAGACACGTACACTGTTGTATAAATGGTGTAAAGATGATCAACAATGTCTTGAATTCCTGCAAAATAAGATAATTTGAATCCTCACAGTTTCACGATAATCGCTGTCCTTATTAAATTATTCGACCCTTATTCCTTGTCCCGGGTTTCACGAATATTTAAGTGAGATATAAAACTGAGAGAAAAAACCTTTAACTCTGGACAAAAGAGATTAAAGAGCACTTGGAAGTTTTAAGATATATATTTGACAAACAGAGATGCTTACATTTGTTCTTATATTTTTAACAATGTAAACTTGCTTTATATATAGCACTTGAATCTGAAAAAGAGCAAAGAATTCGTTCTTAAGTGATAGACACCAAATGAAAAGGTTCCATTTGGTTGTACCCACTTAAAATGACCAAGAGACACCAATAATTCAGTTTTGGACCTGGCGCTTGAGTGAGTGATGTGCGCGCTGTGAAGACTGGCCCGAACATGATCCTGTCCAACATTTTTCCTAGGAAGAACACCACAAAGGGCGCTTAAGTCACAGTGGCGCTGTGACACTGATTTTCCAAAAACGAATTTTTCGTTTGTTTTACAAACTCCACTTGCTCATTTTACATCCGTATACTCGTAAACACTTATATAAGCGTGCACTCCGCACCTTCGTACTTATATCATAGCGTTACGAGCATAACCATCCTTGCACTAAACCCCGATAACCTTAATGGCTTGTGATTATACTTAAATCACCAACATTCCTCCCCCATTTAAGTGTAATCCTTGGTTTAGTAAAAACAACAGTCATAATATAAACCAACTCATGCTTCAATGAAAATATCACAAAGATTGAATTTTGACCTAGTACTATTACACGCAAATATTCGAGTATTGGGGTGTGACTAAGCATTGAACCCCTTTATACATTTTGAATACATGTACATAACAATACACACGAATTGAGACTACTCCAAAGTATTATTCTTGACACCATTTATTGAAATCCGGCCTTGTGTCCATATCCACTCTTGAGCATATAGAAATCTAACCCAACTTTCCTTGAAGCGGCCATACCTCATACTCATATAGGTGAATCTTTAATTTACCGTGCACATGCATTAGCACTTTTAAAAGACTCATTAAGAAGATAAAACTTCAACCTAACCTCACAGGTTTATAGCACATACCTTTGGGATTAATACATGTGCTCAAGTTCCCAATAATACGCCTTCCACATTGAATTTAGCCTAAGGCATTGTACCAAAGGGAAATTGGGTGTCCTGTCATCAGAAACTTATACGGGTTGTAGACCCATCCCGACAACCGACGTTTGTAATAAGTCCTTAGCTAATCCTTTCGTCAAATGATCAGCTAAATTCCTTTGAGATCTCACATAAACAACCGATATCACCCCGTGAGAGATCAACTCACGTACCGCGCTATGTCTAACGCCTAAGTGTCGCGACTTACCATTATACACATGACTATAAGCTTCTGACAGTGTAGATGAACTATCACAATGGATAGATATCGGTGATATTGGTTTAGGCCATAAAGGAATTTCATGAATCAAATTCTAAGCCATTCTGCCTCTTTACCGGCTGCTGCCAAGGCAATAAACTCTGACTCCATAGTCGAGCTAGATATACATGTTTGTTTCTTAGAAGCCCAAGAAATGGCACCTCCACCTAGAACAAACACCCATCCACTAGTAGAAGAATGATCTTCAACATTAGATATCCAACTAGCATCCGAATATCCTTCAATCACCGCAGGATATGCAACATAAGTCAAACCAAAGTCTTTGGTAGACTTAAGATATCTCAATACACGAACAACCGCTCTCCAATGACAATTACCTGGGTTACTCGTATATCTACTTAGTTTCCCAACCGCATAAGCAATATCCGGTCGTGTACTAGTCATTGCATACATCAAACAACCAACGACTCGTGAATATTCAAGTTGATTCACGGTTTCACCTTTATTAGGTCCAAGTTTCTCATGAGGCTCCGTAGGAAAATTTGCCGGAGTACAATTTTCACAATTAAATTTCTTCAACACTTTCTCAATATAATGAGATTGTGTTAGTGAAATTCCTCCATGATTTCTCTTGATTTTAATACCAAGAATAACATCTGCCTCCCCCATGTCTTTCATAGAGAATCTTGAAGATAAGAGTTCCTTACATTTATCTACCTGATTTTGGTTCGTACCAAAAATCAACATGTCATCGACATATAGACAGATTATCACACCGTTGCCAGTATCATCAAATCTACTATAAATACACTTGTCCGATGATTGAGCTTAAACCCACGAGTCAAGACAACCTCATCAAACTTTTGATGCCATTGTTTAGGAGCTTGTTTAAGTCCATACAAAGATTTTACAAGTTTACATACTTTATGCTCGTTACTGGGCATAACAAATCATTCCGGTTGCTTCATGTATATTTCTTCATCCAAATCTCCATTTAGAAACGCTGTTTTAACATCCATTTGATGGATCACCAAGTTATGAATTGCGGCTAAGGCAATCAATAACCTGATTGTGGAGATTCTAGCAACTGGAGCATAAGTATTGAAATAATCGATACCTTCCTTTTGCCTAAAGCCTTGTATAACTAACCGGGCTTTATATCGGTCAACCATACCGTCGACTCTCATTTTCCTTTTGAAAATCCATTTGCAACCTAACTGTTTGCAACCACGTGGTAAATCTGTAAGAATCCACGTATGGTTACCCATTATGGAATCCATCTCGTCGTTGATGGCTTCTTTCCAAAATGATACATCCTGAGATTCCATCGCCTCAGAAAATGTTCTTGGATCATCCTCAATATTGTAACAATATGAGTATTGATATCCAACTTCATTTCTCGAACCTTCCACCAAATAAGTAACAAAATCCGGTGGAAATGTTTTCGCTATTCTAGCCCTCTTACTTCTTCGAAGTTCAAAAGACTCGACTTGAGAATCATTATTCTCCACATTCTCTACTCCAACTATCATAGGAGCAATAGCCTTTGGTCTGGGAATAGATGTAAATCTATTCTCATCAAATATAGCATCACGTGATTCTATAACCGAATGTATAGCCACGGAATCAATAGGTTCTATAACATAAAACCTATATGCCTTGGAATGACTAGCATATCCAATGAAAATGAAATCGATGCCTCTTTCTCCTAAAGTTTTAATTTTAGGATCGGAAGTCTAACAACATACCTACATTTTCCAAACTCTTAAGTAATTCAAGTTTGGTTTCTTTTTAAACCAAAGTTCATACGGGGTAGCATAATTCCTTTTATTAGGAATTATGTTTAGTAAATAACAGGCCGTTAACATGGCCTCACCCCAAAACCCACTACTCAATCCCGAGTAGGACAACATGGAATTTACCATCTCTTTTAGAGTACGGTTCTTCTCTCTGTAATGCCATTTTGTTGTGGCGTATACGGTGCAGTAACCTCGTGTATAATACCACACGACCCGAAGTAGGTTGGATCATAGTATTCTCCACCTCTATCGGTATGAAAACGTTTAATACTAGAATTCAATTGTAATTCTACTTCACTTTTATAAATTTTGAATTTATCAAGTGCCTCATCTTTAGTATTAAGTAAATACACATAGCAAAAACGAGTACTATCATCTATAAAAGTAATCACATATTTCTTATTTCCTAAAGACGGTGTGGCATAAAAATCACACAAATCACTATGAAAAAGTTCCAAAATTGTAGACGATCTTTCAACACCACGAATTGGTTGTCTTACAATTTTGGTAAGCATACAAGTAGCACACTTATCCACATTGATATCAAACGGGGGAATTAATGCATTTTTAGACATAACTTGCATACGTTTATAATGCACGTGACCTAACCGTGCATGCCACAACTTTTAAATATTAACATCAGAAATATGCATAACTAGATTAACTTTATTATTGACAATATTAAGCATAAACATGTTATTACATAAGTAACCAAATCCTACAAACACACCATGTTTAGATAATATAAACCTATCGGACTCATACACTTATTTATAGCCCGATTTACATAAAAGTGCACCGGATACAAGGTTTTTCCGGATACACGGAACAAATAAAACATCAAAGAGTTTTACAAATTTTCCAGAACTAAAATTTAAAATAACAGTTCCAACGCCTTTTACAACAGCCATCGACTCGTTTCCCATTTTTAGTATGGAGCCATCATTCACCGGTTCAAAATCTTCAAATCAGCTTTGATCTTTGCATACATGTCGTGTTGCTCCCGAGTCGATCCACCACGATACATCATCATCCTGCATATAGAATGGTTCAGAAATAAATGGCACATAATTCACAACCGAATTAACACTATATTTAAAATTCTGACATTGATGCTTGGGTGGTCCTTGGTCTTTCGACCCCTGTTCTGGACCCTTACTCTTTCCGTTCTTCCGCACTCGACAATCAGCCTTGTAGTGCCCTATTTTGCCACAAATCCAACAGGCCCCTTTTGGCCTTTTTCCGGATTCTTGGTCGCCAGCCTTGAATGATTTCTTTTTCTTACCATTTCCTTTTCCCTTGTTCGTTTTGGAACACTCCCCGGTCTCCATTACATGAATGGATGTCGATTCATCAATTTCCTTTCCCTTGGATTTCACACCCTCATGCGCCCTGAGGGATTCCTCAATACGCAGATGGCTACCAAGTTCAACCAAGGAGAGTTCTTCCTTTTTGTGTTTTAACATATGCTTAAAGTCTTTCCATGACGGTGGTAGTTTATCAATGATACTAGAGTCAGAAATTGCTTCATCCATTTCCATCTTGTGCTGTGCAAATTGGCCTAAGATGCGTTGAAGTTCATTGAATTATTCCATTACAGACCGTGTATCTACCATCATGTATTTCATGAAATTTCCAACTAGAAACTTTTTAGCGGATGCATCTTCATTTAAGTACTTAGTTTCTAATGCATTCCATAATTCTTTTGCAGACGCAAAGTTTTGATAAATATCAAATAATGAATCAGACATACCATTTACAATGTGACCACGACAGATGTAGTCATCATTTTCCCATTTGTTCCGCTTTTGCAATTCCTCCAACGGTGCATCATCATCAACTTCTGGTATATCGGTGCTAAGAACATATACCACTTTCAATGCCGTGAGAAGGAAATGCATCTTCCTTTGCCACCTCCGGAAATCAGCGCCTTCAAACTTGTCTAGTTTCCCGAAGTTCATCATCAAGTCCTTTGTATTCACCATTGTGATCAGAACAATAATTTAAGAAGAATGTTGTATAAAGGGTGTAAAGATGATCAACAATGTCTTGAATTCCAGCAAAATAAGATAATTTGAATCCTCACAGTTTCACGATAATCGCTGTCCTTCTTAAATTATTCGACCCTTATTCCTTGTCTCGGGTTTCACGAATATTTAAGTGAGATATAAAACTGAGAGAAAAAAACCTTTAACTCTGGACAAAAGAGATTAAAGAGCACTTGGAAGTTTTAACTCTGTGACAAACAAAGATGCTTACATTTGTTCTTATATTTTTAACAATTTAAACTTGCTTTATATACAGCACTTGATTCTGAAAGAGAGCAAAGAATTCGTTCTTAAGTGATAGACACCAAATGAAAAGGTTCCATTTGGTTGTACCCACTTAAAATGACCAAGAGACACCAATAATTCAGTTTTCGGGCCACAAAGGGCGCTATGAGTGAGTGAGTGGCGCTGTGAAGACTGGCGAACATGATCCTGTCCAACATTTTGCCTAGGAAGAACACCAGAGGTGGGCGCCTAAGGTCACAGGCTGGCTCCTGTGACACTGATTTTCCAAAAACGAATTTTTCGTTTGTTTTACGAACTCCACTTGCTCATTTTACATCCGTATACTCGTAAACACTTATATAAGCGTGCACTCCGCACCTCCGTACTTATATCATAGCGTTACGAGCATAACCATCCTTGCACTAAACCCCGATAACCTTAATGGCTTGTGATTATACTTAAATCACCAACATACACAAGCATGTATTGTTGGATCTAACTTAATGTGATATGAATCACTTCAATCCAGGATCGTTATGCTAAACTATCAAGAATCAAAACAAGAATTAAACTGTAAACATACCCGAATCCATAGCAGCGGAAGATCCCGAATCCATAGCAGCGGAAGACTCTGTAGATGTTGTAGGATCGATCTTCTAGATCTACACACTGTCTAGTAATTTTCGGAGGACCACTTGAATTCTCTGTAGTTCTCTTTACGGTAATGGGAGGCGGAGGAGAATAGATCGGTGTGTGACCTAGGGACCATAACCCTCCTTATATGAAAATATATTTTAGGTATTTCCATTTCTACCCATCAACGAAATAGAAATTACCACTTAGTCTCTACACATAAAAGGCCCACACCTAATGATACATCATAACCCAATAACCATAAACCGTATTAGACCACTTTTACATCGGGCTAATCTTTATTGACAGTCCATAATAAATAATTATTTCACATATAAGCCCAACGTTGGATTAATGATCCAACAATCTCCCACTTGGGCTATATGTGTAACCTTATAATTATTTATCACCAGATAACCGAATGAGCGCTCAACTTTGCTGTCGTCATAAAAATGTATCAATAACCAATCCCGTCCATCAATCGCATCAACATAGGACCAAAGTGGCCATCGTCACATCTATCGTAACGGGACCCATCAATGATCACGTATGCTAACAAAACTGAATGACATGGATCATAATGTGGATGCGTAGCATGGAAATAACATGACATGTGATCTTAACATGTATATTTCCAACTGGTCCACCATAAACTTTAACGCGATCAAACCATATATCGAGATCAAAGTGTGAAATAACAAAAGTTTAATTTCTGCAGAATAACCGTAACCTTAACTTTAGCCGTAACTTTAACCTTAAACTGAAAAACTGAATAAAAGTGTCTATATCGAAGCAAAAATTATCAATTACAAACTCCCACAAAACCTAAGCATCCTTAACAGACATGACACCCATATGAGCAGTATGCTCAAGAACATCTTGGGTGGTTGTCCCTTAGTGAGTGGATCCACAATAATGGAGTTTGTCATGATAATTTCAAAGACACCACTTCCACTTTGAACTCTATCTTTAACAACTAGAAACACTATATCAATGTTCTTAGACATTGATGAGCTTCGTTGTTGTTGGGATAAAACAACTGCGAATTATTATCACAATAAAACCTTAGTGGTCATTCAATGACCAAATTCACGACCGTGAAACATATTTCCGCATCTCTATATCCCATCACTAAGTGGCTTCAAATGCCCCAAATTTTGTCTTCAATGTCAAAGAAGCCATAAGTTTCGCTTAGCACTTCTCGAAAAACAACTTCTTGTGACAAAATGAAGACAAACCTTACGTGGATTTAAATGTATCTTTACATCCACCAATAAGTCATATACCAAATGATCTCTAACTTTTCCGACTCCGGATATGTGAGCATCTTATATTTTATTTTACTGTAAGTACTTTATAACCTTATAAGTGTGACCAAATGACCACTTTCCAGGATCTTTTAAGAATCTGCTCAACTTTGATTGAAATGTACACAATAACCCTGACATGTACAAACCTAAGCACACATTAGACTCTAATAAATGAATCGAGAGGAATCTTATGAATTTCCTCCTACTTTAAATCATTAAAAAAGCACAGCTTTGAGACTAAACTTGTCTCACTTAGACACAGGGTACCATGTGGTTTACAATCCAAAGATGTCGAATCTCTTGAGAGAACTTTATCGATATAGTCTATTTGTAATGATCCAATAATACCTCGAGGATAACCCGATATACATGGATCCCGAAACTGAAGTAGCGTCTTACAAATCTTTCAACTCAAAACCGAGCGAGGTAAATGATTTAGTTTCACGCCCAAAAACTATATCGTTACCGTAATCATCGACACGTCAAACCAAGAGTATGAACCTACTCCCACTAAACTTATGGTAGATACATTCATCAACATAATTTGACCCAGAACCAAAAGAGACAATAATTTGATGAAATCTATTATACCATTGACGGGAAAAACCGTTTGAGTCCATAGATGGATTTCTTTAATTTGCAAACCATATTCTTTGCGTCGCCAAATGCAAAGTTTTAAGCGACACCAAATTAATGTTTCATAAATGTCACCACGAGAAACATTATCTTTACATCCATCGATGTGACTCATAATCTATATGAGCAAGTAGAGCCATAATTATCCTGAAAGGGCCTTTCAAAGAAACCAAAGAGAAAGCCTTTTACAACATATGCTCTTTTGAGTAAAGCCCTTAATGACAAGACAAATCTTATATCTTTCCACATTACCATCTGGAATCCTCTTGGTCTAAAATGTCCATTTACAACCAATGGGTTTCGATCCTTCTGGTAATTGTAGAAGATCCTAAACGTCATTGTCCTTCATGGACTTCATCTCATATTGCATAACCTCAATCCACTATGAGAGTTGGAGCTTTCCATGGCTTGGGGAATGGTAACCGGATCATCCTCCATAATGCCAGGATCCTTATGGTTAAAGAGGTAAACAATATAATCATACTGAATTGTTGACCTCATCTCTCTAGTAGAGTTCCTAAGTTGTGGTACCACTGATTTCTCATGTGGTACCTCATATGCTCATTGTGCTCCTGTATAGGTTCTTGAGGATGTAGAGGTTGCTTAATTGGAAGTTCATGAATATTGTCATAAACCATATCTAGCAATAGTATACATCCCATTCGGGAAAACAAATTGTTACCAACTGCCACTGTAGGGAGAGACATGGTAGGCTCTTCTTTAAAGACAATATTTCATCCCTTATCTTCCCCCCAAACTCAATATCCTCAAGGAACCTTGCAGATCCCGTCTATGAATAAAAAAATTTGAAAGTATGGCCATAGAACTTAAAACCCCTGGATCTCTTGAAAAAAACACCACATAACATAACAATTAACCACAGTCCAATTTTCTTTCTTTTGGCTTATAAGGCCTAACCTTAGTTGGACAACCTCCAATATGATTACACCAAATACTAGGTTATCCTAGTCCATATTTCATATTGGGTTTTGGTTACTGCTGTAGTGGTATTTATTTAGTATGAAAGCTGCCAACTTTAATTTCCGTAGTGACTACCATTAGCTATATTAAAAGCGAATAATCGTCTATGAAGGTGATACTTTATTTCTGACCATTCCAACATACCGTAAGGAATAGACATCAAGTGACCATATGTATCAATTCTAAGACGTACTTAGAGCAATCAAATATCTAATCTCCTATGTTGGTTTGTTACCCCTTAATACAACCTGCTCAGACAAAATCCATTTGACATATCAAGGGGACCAAATGTTCCATCTGACATAAGCCTTTATATTCTCTTTCGAGAAATTTTACAAAAATGCTAATGCCAAACCATATAGGAACCATCATTAGTTAAATTTGATTTGTGCCATGAAAACTAAATGCAGAGTGTATCAAGATTATCACTGAAAGCCAAATGATTAGAACATATTTGATCTTAATCCTGGAAAGACTAAGGTATCATCCTTAATTGAACAAGAATGTCCTAATTTGTCCAAAGTCTTTTCCAAGTCTAGAAAATGTTCAATCTTCAGTAACAATCTAGTTTCTAAATAGCCTTAAACTTTATTGCATCACCATCACCCACAAAGATGTATCTTTCAACATCAACCGGTGATGATAATGCTAGTTACTCTGCATATTCATGCTCAAGTGAATAGTTGCATCAGAATCCATCCACCAAGTATGTTCAGGCACATAAATCAACTCAACCCCTAAACAAACCAAAAGAAAAAAAGAAAAAGAAAACTTAACTTTATTTGCTCAGCAAGCATGACACTACAAGAAATCATTCATTGTGTACCTACCTATTGGCTTAAGAAACAACCAATATCCTTATGTTGTCACTTTTGCCCCTATTGTTGAATACCAGCAGCTTCCTTAAATTTTATTGTGCCCTTACCTTTAATGGTGACCATATTTAGCACTTTCTTGTTGCCCAAATTTAAAATCATTCAACTTCTTGCACTCAGTGGGAAATCGATTTCTTCAACTCCCACCATTCCTTATGTCAGTTATAACTGACATTTAATTTACCATATCGTGCTTGAAGATATAGAATGATAAATTGCACCAGTAGTCCATCACAGATATCCAAATTAAATATCCGAAGTTTGGAAATCAAATGAGCTAATTTTAGAATGTGACATTATGTTGCATTAGTCCTTGTACCTTACAGAGATTAGCTAAGACATGACAAGTTGCCTTGCCTTTCTCTTCATGGCATTGTGCAACTCTATTAAACACACAAAAAAAAATTTCCTTATTGGTCACCATAGCATTTATGTCACTTCTAAGAGTATTTGGATTGGCTTCCCTAATGATCAAAGACTCAACCTGTTTAATCACTCACATTTCTCAAAGTACAAATTTGTTTGACTTTACTATTCTAACTGAGAGGTTTATGAGGATCATATTTAAATGTCAAGTCTAGATTCATAATGCCAAAGAACATAATAAACTCATTCTTTGTAACTCTTGAAATGATATTCCATAAGTGAAGGAATATAATGCTTAAATGAGCAGATATACTTTAAAGCGGAAACTTATAATCGAACACGTAAAACAACTTAATAACCTTAGGCTCACATATATAAGATCCGAAGAATATCCAAAATCAAACAAATTTATGATATATTTTCCCATCACAAAATGCCGCACGACATTAATATCTCATCTTTGGACGATAATACTAACTTCGTAATTGACATCTTGGCGTAGTAATCAAACACCGATAATAAGTCTCACAAATAATAGACCAATCTTTGGATCGCATCTATTATCAGGATGGAAACCGAATAATTGTCACGTATTTATCACCACGTGTGTATTTATAATCTCGCCAAACAATATCCTTCCTTCGGGTAGAATCTATCCGCGTGAATTTATAAAAACACAAACCATTTTACATCACATCGTGAATCTATTTCACGTAGAGTCGACTTTGGCGACATATCGCTTCAACAAATCCACTTGAGAGCATAATAAATCACAATACCGCAATATATCGATATTTGATTTTACCATATTGACCCTTAAAACAGATCTATCAAAATTGGGTTGCCTATTTCTTCCGATCTTAGCACAATTAATTATATAGACCAATTATTGAATAAAAGGTCCAACTGGATTAATGTCTACCGTAAAGGAATTTAAACTAAAAATACATTTTTATATGGACTAATTAAATGTTTAATCATCCAAAAGGCCGAAACTATAAATTCCTAACGGAATAAATCAATCCACAATAGTACTACATATCTGTAATTAACTTTAAAAAAGAATTAAAGAAAAAAAAAAAAAAAAACGACAAAAGGTTAACCGAACCACACCGTCCTCCCTTTTTTAATTTTTTTTTTAAATTTTCTTAATAGTCATAAAAGAAAAATTAGAAACCCTAATTGCTGTTACTTTACCATACCTGAAACAAAATTTGCCGCCGCCGTCGTCAAACAGACGGAAACGCCGGACTCATTAAGGACATGAACCACGCAATTTCTGTTTACCTTTTTATCATTTTTGACTGTCAAACAAGTACATGAAATTCCATCCTTGGTTGTTAATTTCTTATTTCTTATTATTAATATCCTGAAGTCGCCGGAGAATAATTACAAGAAGCCATGGCTGTTTATATGCTAATCAAACGGAAGCGCTCAATTCATACAAACAGATTTATACACATACAAGAATATTCATTTTAACATCACGACGACAATAGCAAATTGGAGAACGGATATATCAAATACTATAAGAAAACTTTCCTTCGTCTATCAGAAAAGAACCAAATACACAGGGATACACCAAATTAATCGAAAATAAACAACGATTCTCGATAATTTAACATAACTCGCTCCGATCTGGCTTGTTGGATCTAACTTTATGTGATATGAATCACTTCAATCCAGGATCGTTATCTTAAACTATCGAAGAATCAAAACAAAGAATTAAATGTAAACATACCCGAATCCATAAGAAGCGGAAGATCCCGAATCCATAGCGGGGAAGACTACTGTAGATGTTGTAGGATCGATCTTACAGATCTACACACTGCTCTAGTAATTTTCGGAGGAACCCTTTAAATTCTCTGTAGTTCTCTTTCTACGGTAATGGGAGGCGGAGGAGAATAGATCGATGTGTGGCCAGGGGCCATAACCCTCCTTATATAGTGAAATATATTTTAGGTATTTAATTTCTACCCATCAACGAAATAAAATTACCACTTAATCTCTACACAAAAAAGCCGCCTAATGATACATCATAACCCAATAACCATAAACCGTATTAGACCACTTTTACATCGGGCTAATCTTTATTGACAATCATAATAAATAATTATTTCACATATAAGCGAACGTTGGATTAATGATCCAACATGTATTTGTAGCATATATGCAAAGTTATTTTCTATATTTTAAATTTCCAACCGGCTTCCCTTTTTCTTCATATTAAGTACCTATGTAGTAATGATGTCAAAAACTATTTTTTCCCAGTTTCTGTGAATATTTACTCAAGGTCTGAATTCAAGGGAACAAAATAGGTGCAGTTAAGCATTACAGGTCAGCCACTCAGCCTTGTCCTAATGGTTGGGGTCCTGATAATCCCAAATTTTTTGCTAGCTTTTATTAGAATATGGTTGTACGAACGGAATCCTGAAAATGGTTCCTTTGTTGGATTTACCGGCAGAGAGGGGAGGCAGAGGGTTGCGGAAGCGGTGGTTATTGGAGGTTGATGAGGATTAGGTGCACTGATTGTAATGAAAATGGTTAAATCATCTACCCCATTTGTAGGAGAAATTGTAGTTTTATATTAAATATGTTAAGTTAGGTCTCTGTTCAAAATACATTCTTTACTACCTATGTTGTATAAGGTTAGATAGCTCATCTTCGACATGGTTGTATAGGTCAGTGATTGGAAGAATTGTGTGGTATTATGATATTGGCTTTGCTGCATCCGGATTCTACTTGCTATTTTCAATATGACCATTTGTTCATGGAAAAAGAAATAAATAAATATTCTATTTTGGATTGCAGATGCATCTCTACCGGAGTGACCGAAAACACTGGTCTTTGCATCTTAGCGTTTACCGGTGTCTGCTATTTTTGGCATGGGATAATGTTCTACAGAGTTCTAAGCCTATGAAAGTCAACGTAGATTATGTTAACAAAATGCCGAAAGAACACAAAGGGACCTTTCTCAATATTTTTGCTGCTAAATTACAAAATGTTGTTATGCATTTGATCAAATAGGTATCCTAATTCATTACAGAATTGATGCAGTGATTGATGTCACTGTACAATTGATGCTTTGTTTGTTGATTCTATTTCAGTAATAAACACTTTGTTGGGAGATATGAAATAAATAAAGACGATGAACGTTTCATGTATTTGCCATCGTTCTCCTTTGATTCGTCAATGGAAAGCACGTTTCATAAATTGTTGGGAGAATTTATGAATGTCACTGCATATTAATGAAGTGACATTGAAGCCACTGCATAAAATTTGAGAAATTCAGGAGGCCTTATAATTTTGTCTGATAATTTCTCTAATATTTTTTTGGGAGCTGCTGCTATTTTCTCTAATTTTTTGTGCTGTTAATTATAAGTAATCATGGCTTCTTTGTGTGAAACAGTGCCAAAATCATTAATATTTTGGAGCTGAAAGTTGAGCAAACTTTGATTGAATCGACACCGCGATCTAGTGACACCGTGATGAAGTGACATCAATGAAGTGACATTTGATTTTATTGTAGCGACATTGTCGCTACAATAAAATCAAATGTCACTTCATTGCAACGATTTATAAAGTGACATCTTATTGTAGCGATTTATACAATGACACATTATGCAGTGACTCAATTCGTTTACACCCCTAAAATTGTCAATGAAATAACAATTGTATATTCAATAACATCAACATTACGACAACAATGACACTACACGAAAATCGACCCAATACCAAGAATCACTATACTTATTTTACAAAGTTACCGAATTTGTGTATCAAATTGATGCGGTGACATTATTGATGCAGTGCCATTAATGTCACCGCATCAATTCTCTAATTGTGTATACAATGACATCAACGTCATTGCATCAATTGTCTACCGAAATGACAATGCAATGACAATGTCAATGCATGGCTGAGATCGCAGAAGTTCAAGCTGAAGATCAGATTGGCGACAATAGTTATATATATAAAATGCAAACACAACTTCATGTCACAAGTCTAATTGCTAGTACTAAATAACTAACATATACAGCCATCGTTAAGTCCTTAAAACAGATATTCATACCATAGCTCTAAAATGCTTATTCAGCACAGTAGAGGTAACCTTGACAAAAAAATGAAGCCGTTAAAAGCAAAATGACAACAATATTTTATGAAGTGACACCTTATGCAGTGACCATCACGATGCGTTGACCATCGCGATACATTGACTTCATCGCGATGCAGTGACCACCGCGATGCATGGACCACCGCAATGCAGTGACCACGTGATGCACTGGCCACTCCCGATGCATTGACCACCGCGATACAATGTGATGTATACCTTGGACCCCTAACAATGAAATTGTTAAGAACCCTAAGTAATACAATGAATATCCCGAAATAAAAAGGAAAATAGAATTAGATGAAGGGAAAGACTTGAGCAAAAGTAGTTTAACTCAAGGATGAGACTAGAAGAACCAATGGCTATGAAGAAGCCAAGACCCTTCTAATGATCCTTAAACCAAAGACTACAATGAAACACTTTAAGCTATGCTCACAAACTTAAAATGCACTTAACAAAAGTTGTAAAAACTCCAAGAGAAAACTCTCAATATAATTATAATTCAAGGTGTCAAATACATATGGTGTGCCCTCTTTTATAGGCTAAGGATGTTGGCATTTTATTTTCTAGAAAATAAAAATAAAATAAGAAAATGTAAAATAAAAATGAACCTAGTCACCTTTTATGTCTAGGTGAAAAAGAAATAAAAATAATTCCTAAAATAAAAGAAATCTTCAAATCAATCATTAGTAAATAATCCCTCAATCAGATTGAATGATTATCTACCAAAATTAGGTGAAGATTTGATGAAATCAATCATCATAAGACTACTAAATTCGTGCTATATGGTCTTGGTAGGCTTTATTGGACACCAATATTAATAATAAGACTTCAAATAAATAGAAAATAGCCAAAAGTCCATCTTACGTTTCTCTTGAATTCTTGATCCATGCTCTTTGGCCCAAATGTGTTAAAATAATCAAAGTAAGAAATCATTCTCTTCATTTGTACATGTACTTCATCACATTGGGCTTCTTAGATGATAATAGTCAACATGGTGACAAGTGGATCGTTGAAAATGTGCAAGTCCGCTGAATATATGCAAACTTGCGAATTTAGCCCGAATAAAGGACAACTTGTATCCGCTAATGAACCGACCCTTGATACTTATGAGTAACCTTAAAATTATCAAAATAAATGATAAATTAAAGTTCCATAAGTTTTCCACATTTAATGGAATGCGAGATCTCATGCAAATCACTTGATATAAGTCTTAGGCGGTTAACGATCATCAATGTGAAATCGTGGACCATAAGAGTCACATGTAGAAAATGATGATGGCTTGATGGTCCTCCATCATATCCTCCCTTTTGAAAAGATTCGTCCTCGAATCCAAAACATCATCGATAATCTGACTACATCATCATGATCCTGCCATCCACAACTAACCAAAACAACAATGCTAGAACAAAAGATTAGTGGATTAGTCCTTCTAACTTTGTGTTTAGTATTCCTCTCCAATAAATTTATTCCACTGAAATAATTTCCTCTATTATTCACAAAGAAATGAAGTAAATTTACTATCTTTTCCTTTGCAAATATTCCATCCAGACAAACTTTCAAAAACCTTTCCCTTTTAAACAAACTTACTCTCATTTTCTTATCAAAAACTCCACACATGCTTAAGTTATCTTGGCAAAAGGATAAAGCATAAGAGTTCTGCAAAATTTTGAGTTCACTAAGCACAACATTTTTATATAGTGGACAACTAAAATAAAGATGATATGCTTCAACTTTCACTTTCTTTCTCTCAAAATCAACTAAATCATTATTGCCAAATTTACCCTCATTTCCATCACATTTATTTCTCTCAAAACAAGAAAAATGATTGGAAAAATGAGATACATGCAAATCGCTATCACCAAAATGATGAGAATTAAAGATAATTTCATTATCACTTAGAAACGGATCTAAATAATTATGGAAAAATCTTAAGTATTTTATTTTCATAAAATTCTCATCTTTATCTCCACAAACACCAACAAGAGGTGGAGATTCTTCAATCTGCATAAGACATGATTTACCAACAAAAGGCTGCATTTCAATCACATCAAGACTTTCACTCACATCAACATCTTCCAATTGAATCCTTTCACGAAAATCAGAATTAAGTGCTTCATATTCCATTTGAAAAAATTCATTATTATAAATATGAAAATTATTTTGGCCAATGGAATCATTTACGCTCGATTCTTCCTCATCAAACAAAGGATTGTCATACCACTTGATTTCAAGATTTTCAACATTTAATTCCGAACACACATTAGATCCATTCTCAACCATATAATTTGTTGGATCCATTTCCAAATCATGCTCGCAATTTCCATTCAAGGCATCAAAATCAGATTTAGATTCATTCACATTGCATCCCATATCATTATCATGCACCATTGGTTCAACAAATTTATTTGTTTGGCTTAAACATTTCAAAGATGATTCTTTTCTTGAGTTAGCCATTTTTAATTGAGTTTCAAGAACTTGTTGATTATTCAAGGAAGTTAGTATAATGGTTTTATTATTTTGCTTAAATCGAAACCTGTTAAGTTTACCATCATACTTAGCTCGCTTTTCCTTTGACCAAGGTTTTCCCAAAATTATATGACAATTAAGCATAGGGATGACATCAAATAAGATCTGATCATGGTAAGTCCTAAGAGAATATGAAATCACAACTTGCTTTGAAACCTTAATTTCCTCAAACTCATTAAGCCCTTGTAGACTATATGGGTTTGGATGATCAAAAACTTTCAAATTAAGCTTTTCTACGCTTTCTTGGCTTACCACATTAGATTCACA
Organism: Gentiana macrophylla; assembly: GCA_026214975.1. Lineage (NCBI taxonomy): Eukaryota > Viridiplantae > Streptophyta > Magnoliopsida > Gentianales > Gentianaceae > Gentiana > Gentiana macrophylla. Next base: position 44,804 of record JAOBSW010000335.1, on the reverse strand, counting down.
AGTATTATCAATTCTTACCAAACAGATTCGGTCCATCACCATGAATCTTGTATAAACTCTTCGATTTGCAAAGAATCAAGTGAGACTCCACTTCTTTAACTTTACTCGCAACCACTTGTTCATGGTTCAAGTGTTGCTCGCTTTCACCAACTTTGCTCACAATAAACCAAAGAGGAAGCATTTTTAAAATTAGAAATCCTCACATCCTCACAAGATTTTTCTTTTTCGACTAAATTTTCTCCCTCAAAATCTCTCGGATTTTCAACTTTATATTCTCCCTCCTCATTATTCTTTCCAATTTCTTTTTCCCTTTTTTTAATTTTCTTGTTCTCAACCAATTCAACCCATGCCTTTTCCAAATCAAGATTTTGTACAACATCTTTTTGTGCAAAATTTGTAGATCTAGAACAAAAAGAATCATGAGAATTACAATAAGTATTTTTGGCATTCCTTATGTGCTTATGATCAGTAACTGGATCACTATATTGTTTCCTCAAAGTAGGACATTTATGATCGCAATGCCCATAATTATTACAAATAAAACAATATAAATCTCTAGTTTTAAAGGAACTAGAAGAATGATATTTACAAGTTGTTCCCTTTTTGGTCTTAAAATTTTGATCATAAGTATTAGGAGTTTTAGATCTCCCTTTACTGATATCAAAAGATTTTATAGAATTGTAATTAGGATTTCCCCAAGAAAAGGAAAGATAATGTGACATTATTTTTTTTTATTTACAAAGAAAGGAAAAAAAAATATAGACAAAAAGAAAATAAAAATCCTCACTTTCACTCTTTATTTGGGTGATTGATGATTCACTCTGGCTTTTCTCTCCCCTCTTATAGACTCACCACACAATTGCCTTTTACCGCTCTTTCTCAATTAGAGTATTAAACGATTAAAAGTGCACAATAATATGTTTGCAATGCTCTGTGAATCACTGTATCCTTAGTCCTCAAATCACAAGAGGAGAAGGCTAGGATGGATTCAAATGTGAGAAGAAAAGACAAAATAATGGAGTAGATGTGGAAGAGACCAAAGATGTAATGAGACTTGGGCACCTTTTCGAGTGGTTGCCCCCTTTATATGACCCTTTTTTTTTTTTTTTTTTTTTTTTTTTTTTTTTTTTTTTTTTTTTTGAAATTTAAATATTTTTTTTTATATTTTTTTTTTTTTTTTTTTTTTTTTTTTTTTTTTTTTTTTTTTTTTGACTCAAAATAAACTCTGAAGAACTTGGATTAGATCAGGTTATCACCTTTTAATCAGTGCCTAAACGATTAGCACTTCAACTGGAGTTTGGTGACAACTTCCTGATTTTACCTGAGAAATTCAGCCACATTACTTACTTGCACGTGCAGCCCAAACAAAACGAATTTCAACAGAAGCAGAAAGGAAATTTGTAGAATAATGAGTTATGTAGATGATACCCAAAATTCAGATTTTTTGGACTTTTATAGGTTGAACAAACAATCGTTTCTTTTCAACTAACTCAATCTGTCAAAAAATTTCAGAGTTGTAGCAGTGACTTATTTCGCCGATTGTGATCAAACTATAACGAATATGGAAAAACTCAAAAGATGAAAGTTGTAGAACAGGAAATTTCCTATCACTCCACCAATTTTCAATGAATTTGGAATTTGATAACCCACTCAAACGAAATTCGAAAGAAGATCTACTGCTGCAGAATTTCAGAACAGAGTATTCTGTGTTGCAATGCAGTTTTCAGTATGATCTGATCCGAATTTTGATATACAATAAAAAGAGAAAATCAAGATCAATTGGTGATTTATATGTGATAAAAATTACAGATTTTTTTGAGTTTTTAAGTGTATAAAACGAATTGAAATAAAAACAGGTGTCAAATCAGCAACACCAAAACAAATGGATTGAACCACTTCTCTGATACCAACTGATGTATACCTTGGACCCCTAACAATGAAATTGTTAAGAACCCTAAGTAATACAATGAATATCCCGAAATAAAAAGGAAAATAGAATTAGATGAAGGGAAAGACTTGAGCAAAAGTAGTTTAACTCAAGGATGAGACTAGAAGAACCAATGGCTATGAAGAAGCCATGACCCTTCTAATGATCCTTAAACCAAAGACTACAATGAAACACTTTAAGCTATGCTCACAAACTTAAAATGCACTTAACAAAAGTTGTAAAAACTCCAAGAGAAAACTCTCAATATAATTATAATTCAAGGTGTCAAATACATATGGTGTGCCCCTCCTTTTATAGGCTAAGGATGTTGGCATTTTATTTTCTAGAAAATAAAAATAAAATAAGAAAATGTAAAATAAAAATGAACCTAGTCACCTTTTATGTCTAGGTGAAAAAGAAATAAAAATAATTCCTAAAATAAAAGAAATCTTCAAATCAATCATTAGTAAATAATCCCTCAATCAGATTGAATGATTATCTACCAAAATTAGGTGAAGATTTGATGAAATCAATCATCATAAGACTACTAAATTCGTGCTATATGGTCTTGGTAGGCTTTATTGGACACCAATATTAATAATAAGACTTCAAATAAATAGAAAATAGCCAAAAGTCCATCTTCGTTTCTCTTGAATTCTTGATCCATGCTCTTTGGCCCAAATGTGTTAAAATAATCAAAGTAAGAAATCATTCTCTTCATTTGTACATGTACTTCATCACATTGGAGGCTTCTCTTAGATGATAATAGTCAACATGGTGACAAGTGGATCGTTGAAAATGTGCAAGTCCGCCGAATATGCAAACTTGCGAATTTAGCCCGAATAAAGGACAACTTGTATCCGCTAATGAACCGACCCTTGATACTTATGAGTAACCTTAAAATTATCAAAATAAATGATAAATTAAAGTTCCATAAGTTTTCCACATTTAATGGAATGCAGATCTCATGCAAATCACTTGATATAAGTCTTAGACGGTTAACGATCATCAATGTGAAATCGTGGACCATAAGAGCTGTGTAGAAAATGATGATGGCTTGATGGTCCTCCATCACAATGACCATCCCGATGCAGTAACATTTGATGAAGCGATTCCGCGATGACATTTGATATTTTTTCGATTTAATTGATACTTATGTTTTTGGACGAAACTTGAAATTTGATGAGTCTCATACCCTTTAGTAATTCACAAAGCGAAAACATTTAACCAGCACCTCTTATGATTGTTAAAACACAATTAAAATCCCATAAACGGAGGATCAAATCATCGGTCTATCAATTGTGTTCATTCAAGGCTATGCCCATATCATCACTTTATATTTTTCTTCTATTTTTTTCAACACAATATCAGCTTTCAATAGTACAGTAGTCAATACTGCTAATCTTTAGACTGAGGATCCCCGCCGGTGAAAAGGTGAAAAGGTGCACCCAAGTGCATCAAAACGACGCAGTATTGATGCCCCTGTGTATCGGGACGGTGTAGTTTTGGATCGAAACGACGGCGTTTCGGTGCACCGTTGCACCGGCGGGGGAGATTGTACCGGCGGGGATCCGGGCTCTAATCTTTAACACAGTAGGTTTTTTAAGCTCAATCCACAAACAAATATACATGAAAAGAAAGAACAAGGAATTTAAACAAATTCATAAGGGCTTAGAAAATTTCATTCATTAGCAAAATGAACACCATTATTATCCCAGCAAAATTTCATTTCAGATGCAAACGAACCCATTAATTATCCCAACAATGTTCATTTCAGAATCTGATTTCGTTTTCGGAAGCTCCAATTTGATCCCTGCAATTTTTTGAAGATGATGACGATGATCAGGATCATCTTCAAACTCAATAAGGCTGAAAGATCTGGAATCAACTAGGTTTGAGGAAAGATTATTTATGAGAAAAATAAGTAGGTGTTCTTGAGAATTGGAGAGCGATGAATTCAGGGTCTAAAATTCAATTGCTCCATGTTTTGCAAGTATAACGGCCATGGATTATGTCAATTGGTGGTAATCTTGAGAGAATATCAATGGAAATTGATTGTGGTAGATCGAGCAACCGACATGATTGAGTCTTCATTTTGCTCTGTTTTGATCGATGGTTTTGTTTTGGAGCAGTCTTTTGGCTGAGAATTTATACTATTACCTGACGAGTTTGGGAATTAGCTTGGATGGGGCCGGCTGATAGGGGTCGTTCTACTGTAGGGACTCCTTAGTAGGGAACTGCCTACGTGGCAGGATCTGGACCACACGCTTCTGAGATGGAATACACAGTGCCCCGTGTGTGGAAATTGTATGGTCCAGGATCTTTGCCACGTGCATGTTCCTAAGTAGGAAATCCTTAGGATAGAATTTTCCGGCTGATAGAACATAAGAGGGGTATTATTGGATCAACACAATAATTTTGTATTTATAAACAATAATCTTTTTTAGGTGTTCTAAGTGTCTAATTAAGTCTCCAAATCAGTCATTATAAACAAATACAATTTTTTTTTTTAAAACATATTATATTTTTTTTTATTTTATTAAATTAAATGTATAAAATAAAACAATATAAGGTCTGAAATCAATATATATTTCCAACAATCCCCCACTTGATTTTAAAGCTTATTTTGAAAACCCAGCTGGGCAAATAATACACTGTAAAAACGCAGTTGAGCATATAATACAGTGTTATAGGTGTAGGTACATTCCGGGTTTGAACCGCCACTTAGTGATTATGAATTACCACCTATAAAACAATATACACATAAATGTCTTGAGTTATGTTTCATATAAATTGGCAACGCATTACACACCACGGTATGATTAAAAATAGAGGTCGTATCAGTGATACGCTTTACGGTCATGCTCAGAAATCTTGTATTATGAACGTCATTAGAGATTAGCCCACAACCCCCACAATGGCGACCCCACCACCACGTTCACTTAGGTGAATCCTCCAAGGGTGAACCTGCAAAAATATGTCATTGGACTCATTAAGAAATATCTCAACCTCAAACATCACATAAAGAGCACTAAAACCATAGGAATGGGATTCGGAAAATTTCCGCAAAAAATGATTAATTAATCGTGCTCTTCCAAGTCACCCTCTTACAGTTTCGTTTTTACCCGTTGAACTTCATTAATTGGATCGCCATACCTCCGAAGACGGGTTTCCACTGTGGTGATTTAATTAGTAGGCTCCAATCCCATTCCCCTCGATGTTTTTTACTTTTTATGTAACGCCCGCTTGTGATATCTGAGTCCTTATCCGGAACGAACGCATTCAGCACATATAATATTAAATAAATTCAATATTATATGTAAGCCTTTACTACGTCGTATCGAGTTTCGCATTTACGGAAGCTAAAAGACTCGGGTGTATTTTTTTTTCTATATAAGATACAAGATAAGAATAGAAACACAACATACTAAAGATAGAAAAATATCTTAATTTAATGTTATATGTCTTAACGCGTTTAGTTTAGAATAAAAGCTCTATGTCCAAAAAGCGGAGCGTTACATTTTATTTTTATAACTTGTTGACGCGTCAGGCGCTTGTACGCGGATCCACATTTTTGTTGTCATACCTGACAAAATCCAATAAATGACGCCATGAGAAATCAAATTCTTAATTGATTTATGCCACACGGTTAAATGCCCCTCTTTCTTTCATTAAAGTTTTTTTTCTGTAGCTCTAGCAATAGCAACTTGGCTATCACAATTAATTGAAATGGCAGGAGAACTGGAGAAGGCTTAGGCAAAAAATAAATCTCATTAATATAAAAATCTCATTTATAAAACTTTTAATCCACTCGCAACAAATATACCGGTTGTTCAGCATAAATTTCCATTTAAAAAACCATTTTGCACCCAATGGTTTTACATCGGCATGAAGAAGTCAAAACTCATGTTTTATTAGTTATTAGGTAGTTCATTTCATCATTTATTGTATCCTTCCAAAAAGAAGCATCTAAAGACATCATTGCACCTTTGTAAGTTTTAGGATCATCTTGAAACAAGAAAGAATAAATTTCATCACCAATATTTTAGATTTTCTTGTTCTTTTAATTTTCTTAGGCTCAAAACGTTATTAAATAGAGACGAAGAAGAAGCAACATTGTCATTAGAATTAGAGCTTGTATCAATAGGTTTGGACAAGTTGTCTTTCAAAGGAAAATAATATCCAAAGAAAACATTTCTAGATTCAATAATAATATTATTAGAAATTTAAGAAACCAAAAATTTGACCATGTCTATTAATTACAACTTTACTGGATTCAAAACAACCTTATAGCCGTTCCTAACAAATACTACCTCCGTCTGTCATTTTGGATGTTTCACGCAGTTAAGAAAGTGTTCGAATAACGTAAATTTCATGTAGAAATAACTAAAATGTCCTTTGACTATCTATGTCAAGGAATTGAGTTTCAATCTTCTAAGCATTAGTCAGTTCTGTGACAAAGGCTACAATGTGCGTTTTAACAAAGAAGGATGCAAAGTGATTCACAATCAAACCAACACTGTTGTACTTGCAGGAAAAAGAGAAGACAACATGTATGTTGTAGATTGGAGGACAACAAAAGTAAAGACTTGTCTACTTGTCAAGAACAAGCAATCAACAAGTTGGATCTGGCACAGAAGACTGAATCATCTCAACTTCAAGATTATCAACAAGTTATCAAAGAATAAACTAGTTGAAGGCCTTCCAGACATCACATTCAAAAAGAAAAGTCTTTGTGATGCATGTCAGAAAGGGAAACAAATTAAAAGCTCTTTCAAGTCAAAACCACAGCAATCAACAACCAGGATCTTACTCTTCTACACATGGATCTTTTTGGACCAGTCACACCAGTGAGTGTATTGGAAAGAAGTACACTCTAGTGATGATGGATGACTTTTCCAAGTTCACATGGACTATTTTCATGAAAAAGAGAGACACTCAAGAAGCTACCAGATTTGCTGAGGAGAATTCAAAATGAAAAGGAGCTGAAGATCATTAAGATAAGATCAGACAGAGGAACAGAATTCCTAAATGAAGTAATTAGATCTTATTGTGAAGAGAATGGTGTACTACATCAACTATCAGCAGCAGGGACTCCACAATAAAATGGTGTAGCAGAAAGAAGAAACATGACGCTCAAAGAAGCTATAAGAACCATGATTGCAGAAGCAAGCTTACCAAAGAGATTTTGGGCTGAAGCAGCAAATACAGCATGCTATACTCAAAACAGATCTATTATCAACAAACACCATGGAAAACATCATATGAAATTTGGAATTGAAGCAAAATCTAACATTTCACATTTGCATATGTTTGGATCTAAATGTTATGTCTTGAACAATAAATCAACTACATACTTTTGATGAAAAAGCTGATGAAGCAATCTTCATGGGATACTCAGACACAAGCAATGCATTCAGAGTACTCAACAAAAGAACCTTGGTGATTGAAGAATCAATTCATGTAGTTTTTCATGAACCAAACACAAATGGTGAAAGCTTACACAACCTTGAAGAAGAAGCTGCACAAGGACAAGTCTATATGAATACAACAATACCAGCTACAATTTTGGACCACACCTTTGAAAATCAAGATGATGTACCAGCCAATACAACACAAGAGACACCAACACAAGTATTGAAGTTGATGCACAAGCAGGGGCTGTGGAAGAACCAAATCAAGAGCAACTTCAACCTGACTTGAACTGGCTGAGAGATCATCCTGAAGAACAAGTCATTGGAGATATTCATACAGGAGTTAGAACCATAAGACAACTGGAAAGTATGCTAACTTGTTTTCTATCACAGGTGGAGCCCAAGACAATAGGTGATGCAATTCAAGATGCTGAATGGATTACTGCCATGCAAGAAGAGCTCAATGAATTTGAGAGAAATGAGGTCTGGGAACTTGTTGACAGACCAGATATGGCAAACATCATTGGAACAAAATGGGTGTTCAGAAACAAGATGGATGAACAAGGAACTGTTGTTAGAAACAAGGCAAGACTAGTAGCAAAGGGTTACTCTCAAGCTGAAGGCATAGACTATGATGAAACCTTTTCACAAGTAGCAAGATTGGAAGCAATCAGACTCTTCTTAGCTTTTGCAGCACACAAGGATTTCAAAGTATATCAAATGGATGTCAAGAGTGCATTTTTGAATGGACTTCTAGAAGAAGAAGTACATGTGGAACAACCACCTGGATTCCAACTCAAAAGGGAAGGAAGATAAAGTGTATAAGCTCCAAAAGGCAATATATGAACTTAAACAGGCACCCAGAGCCTGGTATGAGACACTATCACACTTCTTAATCAATAATGGATTCAACAAAGGGACTATCTTCAAGTTAGAAGAAGGAACAAGCACTTTGTTAGTTCAGATCTATGTTGATGACATTGTTTTTGGATTAGAAAGATGAGAAGCTATGTGAGAAATTTGCAAATTTGATGAAAAGTAAATTTCAAATGAGTATGATGGGAGAACTAAATTATTTCCTTGGTTTACAAGTGAATCAAATGAAAGATGACATCTTTATCAATCAAGCCAAATACACAAAAGACTTGATACATAAATATGGTGTGGATACAAGTGGCATATCAGACACACCAATGTGTGTAAAAGTTGTTCTTGGGAAGGATGAAAAGGGAAATAATGTTGATCAAAAGTTATCTAGAGGAATTATTGGATCTCTACTCTACTTAACTGCAAGCAGACCTGATATAGAATTTGCAGTAGGAATTTGTGAAAGATTCCAAGCTCAACCAAAGGAATCTCACTTACTTGCAGCTAAGAGGATCATCAAATATCTGAAGAACACAATCAATGTGGCAATTTGGTATCCAAAAGATGGAGGATTCAAGTTCATATCATATTCAGATTCAGACTATGCTGGATGTAAGATTGACAGAAAAAGCACCTCAGGAACTTGTCAGATGCTAGGCAGCAGACTAGTATCAAGGTTTAGCAAAAAGCAAAATTCTATATCCACTTCAACAGCTGAAGCAGAATATATAGCAGCAGGTAGCTGTTGTGCACAAGTATTATACATCAGACTATAGCTAATGGATTATGGATTAGAGGAGAAGACAATTCCAATTATGTGTGATAACTCAAGTGTAATTTCAATCACAGAAAATCCAGTACTTCACTCAAGGACAAAGCATATTGATGTGGGACATCACTTTATCAGAGATCATGTGGAAAAAGGAGATTTTATCTTGAGATTTATATCTACAGAAGATCAATTGGCTAATATATTCAAAAAACCACTCAGTCATGAAAGATTTTGTCAATTGAGAACTGAGTTGGGAATGATTGAAATAGATTAAGGAGCAGCTAACTCGATTAATCAGTAGAGTGACTTCACCAGTTGACTGAACCTTTTCCATTTTGGGTGCGCTCACTTGGCAGGTAAGGCACTGGTAACCAGCGGAGTTCACCTCTCTGATTGTTAGGAACAGTTTCACAAGGAAGCTCAGTAAAGAAGCCACTCAACCGGCTTAGTGACCAGCCAAGTCATTTCACCGATATTTACTTGAAGAAAACAGCGAAGTAAAGTGTGAACAAATTCAGTTTTATACATGTGGGAAATCGGAGAATTCATGGAGAATTATTTTACGGAAGATTGCACACGTACAAATTTTATTACAATCGTGGAGGTTATTTTTGAATTGAAGGAATAACGGCAACGCCTCGATTCCCGGGATTTATCATTACATACCTCAATCCACTCCCCCCACTACACTCAAATACCGTGATTTATATACACATAATCATGCCATTACTCTACCAAATCCTTCCATATTCAACCGCATTCACATTACCCAAAAGTCTCCTATATAAACCACACTTAAAGATTTTCAGAAAGTTTCTACGCTATTGCAATTTACAAACCCTATTTCTCTGAAAAATCGAATTTTTTTTTTCTCAAACTTGTCCAAAACAATGGCATCATCTTCTTCAATCTCTCCAACTGAGAAATACTATGAAAAATCGATCATAGCTGGATCGTTTTTCTGACCTGAGCATTATCTACCTTTCTGTGACAATGATTCACAAGCTCAAAGGTTAGTTGATGGTTGCACAAATCTGGGGTTGATGACACTCCCCTGAATCCCCCAATCAAAAGAACATGCTATGTGACCTAAATTACATTCTGGAAAAATGCAAAAGTCATGTCCAGCACGAAGAAGAGCGATCCAGATTGCATTGTGAGTACAATGTTTGGACGAGAACTGGTTATCACCCCAGGTCTCCTCCATAGATGCTTAAATCTCTCCAACACTGGTCCAGCAGATGTGAAGAAGATGAAAATCGACATCAATTCGTTCTGGACTGAGATAGCAAGAAACCAAAGGAAGAGTAGCAAGAAATACAACTTTCCCAGATCGGCACTCAAACGGCCTTTTGCCGAGTTTGCTCTTGTAATCACAAGAAACATTAAAGGGAAGAAGGGCTCCATGGAGAACATGACAGAGCTCAGAGTAAAATTTATGTTTATCATTTAACAAGGTATTCCTTTTAACTGGTCACAGTTTATCTTCAATAGATTGGAGGATCAAATTCAAAAGGAAATTGATCTAGGAATTACGGAACCAAGTAAAAACCATCAAAAGAAAGGTGATTTATGGGAATGGAAATCATATGGGATTCCTCTTCAACACTTGTTCGATCAAGGAAAAGTGAAACCCATCTATGTGCATCCACTGCACAAGGCCAAGGTGATGTTTACCTATGTTAAGGCCTCCCAGAAAGCACAACCCACAACTGGAAGATAAAGGAAACAGCCTGAAAGCATCAGGTCAGGAATTGGGAGAAAGACCAGATCTCACACATCACAAGAACAACAAGGGAGTCTACCCAGTAATAAATAAGGATAACCCCCTTGAAATCAGTGATGATGAAGAAAATCAAGAATAAGTAACCTATCTGCAAGAAGGTAAAGAAGGGTACTATCTTACCCATATGAAGAAGAAGAGATTAAGGAAGAGGAAGAGGCTACTAAGGATGAAGAGGAAGAACAAAAAGAAGGTGATCATTGTTGGGTATACAGTACTCTGCCCGCCTGTGTGCATTCGACCTATGGCGCTGTGAAGGTGTGGTATAAGGAAATAAAGTAGCACCTTTACTAACACCAATTGGTTTTAGTACAACGGTAAGCACTTGATCCTAAAAACGGTAGCAGAAGCGGTCATGGGTTCGAATCGGTAACAACATTACATGGTAAACCACGGTTGAGTGGGTAGCGAGTCTTTGGGGGAGATTGTTGGGTATCTGACACTCTGCCCTTTGTGTGCATTCGACCTATGGCGCTGTGAAGGTGTGGTATAAGGAAATAAAGTAGCACATTTACTAACACCAATTGGTTTTAGTACAACGGTAAGCGCTTGATCCTAAAAACTTATTGTTGGTCCCGTGGAAAGGCTAACACAAGTTTAGAGGGGGGGTGAATAAACTTGTCACCAAAAACTTTTCCTGAACTGGAATAACCCCAGAAACTGAGTTTCTCTGAAACTCAAACTGATGCTCAGCTCAGTTTTGTTCCTGCCCTGTAACTTGTGCGGAGTTCAGCTAACTCAACTGAGTATAAGTCAATACTGACTTATATTTAGTTTTGTTAACTGGCAGCGGATAAGACTAGCCTTTAGATAATAACAGTTCGTTGACTTGGTTTAACCGGAGAATTAGATAATCAAGATTGTAAAGAAGTAAATAAATAAGTAAGTGCGTAAAGTAAATAAAACAAGTATTATAGAGGTTCCAGGTGGTGTAATCCTGTACGTCCTCTCTTCCCCTGTGATCTGGAGGAAAGTTCCACTAGAACTTCTTTGAGATGGCCCGGTTACAAAGAGTCCTAAACTGATAGTCCTTGACTAATCCCTAGCTTCACTATCTAAACACTTGTAGAACAGGTAGGATTGCTGCTCTTCAACTATTTGAACACTGGTCCTTGAAGGGTAGAATTGCCTCTTCACCAGCTCATCACAAACACAGTCTTCCAGACTGCACTCAACTATCCTTCACACCTTATTGGTGTTTCACAGTCTAAACCTTTGATAAAATCAAAGTTGAGACTTGAATCAATAGTTATGATTCAATTGTGATTAGAGCTTTTCTTCTGGATAATTATATTTTCTCCAAGTGATAGATTCTTGATTTTGCTTGAATGTGCTTGGATACTTGAAGAAATTTCTGTATCTTGCAATTTAGTACTTAGCAGGAATTCTTTCGAAATAGGCTTTCCCTTTAATTTGATCTAACAATTAAATCTGTCTTAATTTTTCCTGCTCTCTCCCCTTCTTCTTGTTGTTGTAGAAATGATCTATTTATAGGGGTTTATTCAACGTTCATCCTGCTTGAATCTTGTAACGGCTATATTTTCAGACCGTTCTGTTGTGTCAGTATTTTCATCCAATAAAATTGCTTCCTTTATAACGTTCGATTGTACGATCAGTTTATTGAATGACTGACATATAAAACTGAGTTTCCTTATCAGTTTTATACTGAGAATGTTACTTGTCAGTTTCTTGACTGACTTGGGGCATTAACTGGGATTTTACTCTTCTTCAAATATCAGTACTCCAGTTTTCATCTGATTATCATTGCCTTAATTAGAGTACACCATAACGAATTATCTTCTAAGAATTCATTGTCCTTATGATTCTTAGGTCTCCATACAAGATCTATAAAGTCAGTTCATGTCATCACAATCTTGCCTGAAGTCTAACTTTACAGTCTCGACTTTTAATCATTATAACTGAGTTTGAACCCTCGGTTCTTCAATCTTCAATAAGCGAGTGCAGTGACCTCGGTTCTTGGTCTTCATAGATAAGCCAACTGAGTCTGTGTCCCTCAGCGAACTTATCTTCTTCAGTTTCTTTGTAAACTCAGTTTCCTAGTTATCTCAGTTCAAAACCTAGAACTATTACAGCGCTAGTCTGATTTAACCTATACAAATATCAGACTCTATTAAATCATATACATTGATATCTAGACATCTTTTTGCCTTGCACTATAACAGCTAGTTATGACACTTCATCAATGGGGTTAAGAACAATAACTGATTAGGTGATGAATCATCATCAAAACATAAATTTTATTTCCAACAATCATCTTGAGGATGATCAAGAAATGTTTGAGTTATCTGATGATGACTTGACGCTCCAGGAGGTGATTCTCAAGAGCTCCTGCAAAGTTGCACAACAGCCGAGTGAGCCAGCTATTCAAACTCACTCCGCTGAACCTGAAAAGACCACCAGCTTTGATCAAGGGGGAACACCATCTGCAGCAGTTGAGACTCCAGCACATGGACAATGAGGACAGTCCTCACAAGGACCTGGAGATGCAAGTCAATTTCAACAATATCTCTCTGATCATGATATTGCAGAAAAAGCAAACGAAAACGTAGAAGAAAAATTGAGAAGAAAAATAAGAAGAACAGGAGGAAGAGGAAGAGGAAGAAGAAGGAGAGCAGGCTGATGCATCTGGACAAGAAGACTCAGACAAAATTCTTAATCTGGATATCAATCCACTGATTGTGGACATGGAGAGGCAATATCTGAGTAGGCAAAATCTCAAAACTACCCTGAGAAGTGATGAGACCTCCATGTATCACAAACTTGAGGCTCTCATCAGTCATATCAAAGTTCAAGATGAAGTGATGGAGAGGCAAGAAAACTTACTCTACAACCTACAGCATCTAATCCCCCACCATGTCCAAACAAATCTGGAGTTCCTGGCAAAAAAACTTGAGGGAAGCCCCAAACCATTGGTGGACACACTGAATGAACATATTGTTCAAATTCAGACTCTTGATGGCATTCTGGATGAGTCAGGGAATCAACTCAACACCCTCCTCCGAGTATCTGAGGCAACCAATAAAATTCATGAAGAAAGATAGGGTGTTGCCAAAAAGGGGGAAGGTAGCAGTAAGCCTAAAAGCTCCATCGGGTAGGGAAGCCCAACAGACAAGGGCAAAGGCATCAAAGGCAAGGGCATCAGGTTTGAAGAGAAGAAGTAACCCTTTTAATAAATTTTTCTTTGCCTTTGAATGATTTTGAATGAACTATCTTTTTGCCCTAAAATGGATGAATAAATTTTTTGAGTTTTATTCTGTTATTACTATGAAAAAATTGAATACTTATGTTCAGGCTTATGAGGGTTTTGGCATCATCAAAAATGGGGAAATTGTTAGGAACATTTTATTATGTTTTGATGTGGTCATACTAGCTGTTATAGCAAGCCTGAAATAAGTTAGAAATCTTTGTATAAGTCTTTACTTAGAGTCTGACATGTATAAGTTGAGTCAGACAAGTATTGTACTAGTTGGTAGGATGGCTAAGTGAAACAAAAATCCGGCAGAGTAAAGACAGCCAAGTACCAGCAGAGAAGCATGAAGACATCATGGATTGACTTATAACCATGGAAGTCTGTGATGACCTTGGATAAGCTAAGTTTTATTGCAAGTGATGAAATCTCATTTGATAAATATGGTGTACACTGACCTCACACATATCAAGATCAGTGAAGTGCAAAAAATACCTGAAAGATCAAAAGAATCAAGAAAGCAGTGAACCGGCAAAGTAAAATGTCTACCGGCTAAGTAAAGAAAAAGAAGTGAAGGAAGAACGTATCAGCTAAGTTAGCCGGACTTAACCGTTCAAGTAACAAGAAAATGAAGGAACATTTAAGCAATTCAAGCTTATTCAGAACGTGAAAAATAAGGAAGATTCAGAGGATCAAGCATTAAATGCATAATCAATCAAGAATCAATCAAGGACGGATTTTAAGATGAACGTTTGAAGAACATCCAGATCACTGAAATCAAGGAGAATATAATTGAGGGGAATCAAGAATTAAATCAAGGATTATTCCCCACATTAAATAGCCAATGGATGGAAATTCAAATTAAGGATTATCAAGGCTATAAATAGAAGGCATTGACAGAAGGACATATACATGTGCAAGAACGATTCATACAAGCAGAAACTCTATCAAAATCCTTAGCCTTCTATCTGAACTTAAAAGAACACATCTAGAGATTAACTCAGTAATCAGAGCTCAATTCCACATCAAGTACTGAGATTGATCAACGGAATCTGTGAATCCAATTCACACCAGTCAAGCAACTGAATCAGAGCCATCTGAGAATGAGTTGTGTTTGTGATAGCTGCTGAAGGATTTGTTCCCGAGGAGCAGTGTGTTGAAGACTGAGTCACTGAAGCTTTTAAAGCCAAGGAGTGATAGTCTTGTAGATTGTGAAGCTTGTGTAGCCAAGGACAATCTTACTATTGTATTGGTGAAAAACAATAGTGAATTCCTCCAATCATCAAAGGAGAAGAGTGGATTAAGGGATTACACCACCCTGAACCACTATAAACCTTGTGTTCATTTACTTACTGCATTTTAACTTATAGCACTTACTTACTGTACTCTAGTTATAATCTGTGTGTGCATAATCTACTTTGAACTAGTTTTAAGAAGGGACTTATCCGCTGACCAAAAGCTTTTATTTTGAGAAAAGGTTTTTGAAACTCCAGTATAGTCATTCACCCCTCTCTGACCATACTTTTAACCTTCTCTGGGACCAACATTTCTCTCTCACTCGCAAGCCCGTTTTGTCCCGGTTTACCTCTTGTGGCATTCACGTTGCTTCCTTTGTCCAACAACAATTAGTCAAAGTATATACATAGACAAATAATGATTCCCGGTTAAGACAACTCGTCATCTAATGTCAAACATCTCTCACTCAGAGTACGTGCTCAAATAATTGATTGCAATGGTAGAATTGCAATTAATAAGTTACTACTTCATGCAACATAACACACGCACATTCTTCCATACTAAATTGAATATGATATAGCTAACTTCAAATCGTTCTTTGGCTCCTTTTCTACCGATTCCATACTCAGAACGTTCAATAGGCAAGATAATAACAGTGTTAAAATTTTAAAATTATTCCCTGTATCGATTAAACAACTAAGACCACCTACTACCCCCACTTATTATAGGCATTGTCCCCAATGACTAATAATTAAAACAGAAAATACAAAAGGTACTTAGCTCTGGAATTTGTCGGCTGAGTCAAATAGTGAATCATGGAGCATAATCATTAGCTCCTAGGTCATCCATCTTCCAAGTATTTAACTGCATTCCAAAATACTTCCAAAAACTGTGAGTAACATTTGAAGGGCAATAAGAAAATATGGTGGCGGTAATTTTGCATACCTCAGGAATGTGCAAAAACAGTTTAAGCCACTTTATTCTTTATTGGCCTAATCAAGACGCGAAAAATTTTATAAGGGTATCACATGAGAATCGTGAAAGAAAAAACCACATATATCTCTAGTCAGATAACCAAAGATATTTGTGATGAAAAAAATCTTGCGATTGTCATTATACTTTATTGGCTTAAACAAAATAAACAAAAACAGTAAATAAAGGTTTAGAACTCATTCTGAATTTATAGTCTCCAGCTCGACTGTACTGATAAGGCTCCTTTATTCGTATAGTGAATCTTCCAACATAAAGACTTCCAATTCAGGGTCATACTTGTGCTCTAGGTAATGCTTCTGCCTGTGGCCGTTTACTATGAAAGTCTTCCCAGAGTATTCATTCCTAACTTCACACGGACCTGAATGGAAGACTTTTGTGACTACATGTGGTCCAAACCATCTAGACTCCAGCTTCCTAGGAAAAACACGAAGACGCGAATTATATACCAGCACCTAATTCCTCACTTGAAATGTGCGGTTGAGAATCTTTATATCGTGTACACGCTTCGTTCTTTCCTTGTAAAACTTTGCATTCTCATACGCTTGAAGTCTAAGTTCCAATAATTTATTCAATTCTAGTTATCTCTTCTCATTGGCTTAACTTTCATCCATGTTTAGATACCTCGTAGCCCACAGGGCTCGATGCTCGAGTTCTACCGGTAAATGACACGCTTTTCCAAAAACTATCATATATGATGACATCCCAATTGTGGTCCTATAAGCGGCTCTATACGCCTAAAGAGCGTCATCTAATTTTGAAGACCAATCCTTCCTCGTGGGATTCACAGTCTTCTCAAAGATCCTTTTTGTCTCTTTGTTCGTTACCTTCACTTGTCCACTTGTTTGGGGGTGATA
The DNA here is from genome assembly GCA_026214975.1 of Gentiana macrophylla. Taxonomy (NCBI): domain Eukaryota; kingdom Viridiplantae; phylum Streptophyta; class Magnoliopsida; order Gentianales; family Gentianaceae; genus Gentiana; species Gentiana macrophylla. The sequence continues at coordinate 27,750 of JAOBSW010000335.1, read as the reverse complement.
TGCTGCTGCAATCTTATGTCTAACCCCATATCTCAACATCAATTTCTCAAACAACCTATTACAGTAATGGCTCCCTCCGTCACTAATTATGGCTCTGGGCACTCCAAACCTTATCAAAATGTTCTTCTTAAGAAATCTCAGGACAACCCTGGCATCATTAGTAGGTGTAGCCACTGCCTCCACCCATTGGGAAACATAGTCAACTACTACCAGGATGTAACGATTTGATTTCGACGATGTGAAAGGACCAACAAAATCAATTCCCCACACATCGAATAACTCCACCTTTAAGATACTATGCAGTGGCATCTCATTCCGCTTGGAAATGTTACTAGTCATTTGACAGGAATGACAGGCTCTTGTAAACTCGTAAGCAGACATATGAATTGTCGGCCAATATAATCCATACTGCAGTACCTTTGCTGCTGTCTTGTCCGGACCATAGTGACCTCCAACTTCTCTAGAATGACATTGGCTCAGAATACTTGGAATCTCGTCATCATGGACACATATTCTAAGAATGGTATCATGTCACCTCTTACATAGGTAGGGATCGTCCCAATAATAATGCTTTAGATCTCTAAAGAACCTTTTCTTATCAGCACTCGTGAATTCCGGTGGTATGTACCTTCCTGCTAGATAATTTACAATGTTAGCAAACCAAGGGTATACCTTGCCACTCTTGATGTATTTTGTCAGGGATGAGATTCAACTGGAGCTACTACTGAGACGGTAAAAAGTTGTTCATCAGGAAATCTCTCCCTGATCTCAATCGGTTGCTCATTTTAAAGCAAAGTTTATCTTGACAGGTGATCAACCACCGGGTTCTCAGATCCCTTTTTATCCTTGATCTCGACATCAAACTCTTGTAAGAGTAGAATCCATCTCAACAATCCTCCTTTATTGTGAATCCTCCTTTCTTGGTCACCACATGAATCGGGCTCACCCATTCACTGTCAGCAATTGGGAAAATGTTTCCCATTTCCAACATCTTTATAATCTCCTCCTTAACAACATTCTTCAATTGTGGCGTCAACCTCCTTTGAGGTTGTGCCACTACTCTTTTACGGTTCTCTGAGATTTATGCATACACACCGATGGGCTTATTGCTCGATATCTGCAATGGTCCACCCAAATGCTCTCTTATGTTCTCTCGGTACTCTTAAAAGTTTCTCCTCCTCTAAAGGTGATAGTGATGATGAAATTATGAGGCGAAGAGTATCGTCTTGTAAGTATATGTACTTTAGGTGAGATGGAAAATGTTTCAACGTTAAATTCCTTGGTGGCTCTTCCAGCAACGATCTTAGCAACTTTCCAGTCAACTGTAAGTCAAAAAACTTATTCCACGAAAGTCTATGAAGTTTTCCTCCTACATCCCCAGAAAATATAGGTTCTACTTCTCGTACTTGACCTTCGCTACACCCAGGCCAAGTTTCCTCATTTCTTCCTTCATCCTCTTTCAGGAGCGAAGTCTCTGCTACTTCAGGGTTTATTGCCAATTGCTGATGTAATTTCAAAACAGGCTCGTCTCTGGCATCTAGCATGTAACATGCTTCTTTCTCATCTTGTGCATACCTCATTGTTTTCATCACATTGAATACTACTCTGTCCTCGTTTACCCTTAGAATTAGCTCACCCTTATGAATGTCTATCAATGTTTTACTTGTTTCTAGGAAGGTCTTTCTAGGATCAGTGGAACATCATGGTTAGCTTCCATGTCTAATACTACAAATTCTACGGGGAACACGAACTTATCAACTTTTACCAGCACATCCTCCACCACTCCACAAGGTTGCTTCATAGACCTATCGGCTAATTGTAGGGTTATAGATGTATCATTAACTATTTCATGCCTAAATTATGGAAAATTGTGTTGAAATAGTGTCCTAAACACAATCGGGTTGGACCGGATCCGACCGGGTCGGATCATTCCTACTATTTCTTTGTGTTTATACATATATTAAATGGCTTTTATGTTGTCATATATATGTTCTTTTAAAGAACCAATTATGAATTGTTATATGATAACGTCCTTAGTATTAAAGCGTGATAGAGAAACCATGATAGCGATTATGGTTGATGAGATCTCTAATCACTTTAATAAGTTTGATACTTAAATGTCTCTAGGTGATGTACTATTAAACATGACATTGATAGTATAAGCAGACTAGCACGTATTAGATGTCTTACATCTTTAAGGCGAGGGATAGATCTCGTCTATCGAAGTGTAGGGACACTTGGGTATGCGTGGGCGTGTATTAGAGAATCGTATGTTAGGTGACCCACTTACGGATAAGTGTCAAACTATGTGACGGTTGTGTAATTATCCTTTTGACCGGAGTCTTCATGGCATCACGGTGTGGATTGTCATGCTTTGACACTATTGAGGTTTTCCACTAGCCACGGCGCGATCATGCGGTAGTGATTGGGTATGATCTTTGAAGCATCACGGAGTATACATGATTGGTCGTCCGGGAATCGCGTATCCTATGATTGGGATCGAATATCCGAAATGGCCTTCTTATAAGGAATGTCTTACTCTATGTGAATCATTGCAAAGTGGGAGTAAGCGAGTTACTTGAGAGCATGATATCCAGTTATAAGATCGATGTCGTTGATGTTTTGACACTCGACTAACGACCGTATGGATATTATTACTGATAAGATTGTAAGTTACACGGTAAGCTGTTTCACATGAAAGGTAGTAGTCATTGCATTCGACTCTTCCGATGATTGGGGAGTCACGGTGTGTTGCTTTACGCTATCCGTGATCGTTAGGCATGAAGGGCATTTTAAGTAATTTGCACTTTGTGTCTCGGCCAACATATTCGGAAGCCTATCGGGTCACACACATAAGAACATCTAGCGGATTAAAATGTGGTTATAGATGATAACCAAATAAGGAAAGTTTATCTCGTCTTATAAAGGTTATAGTGGTAAATTAATATGGTGGTATTTATTTATTATGAATAAATATAATACAAGATATTAATAATATTACATTAATTAAAGAATATTCCGGATGCCGATTTATTGGCTAAGGTGGCGCAATTTATGTGTGTATATGATACATTTGGATTGTACAATTTAATTAATGGTATTACCAAATATTAATATTAGATATTAATATATATATATATGAATAATACCTATGTGTGCGTGTGTGCAAAAGTGTTTGGCACTATGCATGCGCATGTATGTAATATATATATATATATATATATATATATATATATATATATATATATATATATATATAATATGCATGTGTATTAATATTAGATATTAATATATATATATGAATAATACCTATGTGTGCGTGTGTGCAAAAGTGTTTGGCACTATGCATGCATGTGTATATAATATATATATATATATATATATATATATATATATATATATATATATATAAAATGGATTTATATGTGTAACAATATATATATGATATATACACATGTAATAAATTGATTTATAGTAATAAAATAAAGATAGTCAATATTAGATATTAACAATATCTTGGGAATATTCAATATGAGATATTGATGACATCCTAGATTTATTTGATATGAGATATTATAATAAATGAGATAAATCAATCAATTATATTTTCCTTATTTTTTTGGAAAAGGTTTTCTTCTCCACCACACTAGATGGGGAGCCCCTACACTATAAATAAGAGGTGGGTGTCAAGCTCTTTTGTACATCACAATTCCAAGAACTAATAGTTCTTGTGTAATATAGAGAGCATCCTATAGAGAGTTGGAGAGAGGAAAAGGCCGGTCTAGCAGCCGGAGTTTTCAATAGCAATCCATGGTGGGATTCCGGCGGGGTGTTCGTGTGGACTAGCGGTAGAGGCCGAGCAGGTTGGGCGGCTCTATCTTGAAACTACCCTCGCTTAGAGCGGTCAAAGCGTCGATCTTTTAGATCAACCAAGGTAACCACCGTCTACTAACTTTCGTTTGTTTATTGCTTAAGCGAAGTCGATCTTGAGTCGATAGGAAATAAATTTTGAATTCATTGCGTTCCCGCGTAGATTTCCTAACAAATTGAGAGTGGCATTAAATTGAAACTGGCTCCAAGATCACACAATGCCTTGTTTAGGAACACTCCTCCAATTGTGCAAGGTATGAGGAAGCTCTCAGGATCTTTACACTTAGGAGGCAGTTTGCGTTGCAAAACTGCCGAGCACTCCTCGTTAAGGCAAATAGTCTCCAGGTCTAACAACTTCCTTTTGGTAGAGATTACTTCTTTCAAGAATTTTGCGTACTCTGGCATTCCGGCCAGAGCTTCTACCGAAGGTATATTCACTTACAATTCTTAAACATTTCTATGAACTTTTTATAACGAGCATCATCATTATTCGGTTTATATTTCCTAGGAGGATAGGGTAAAGTAGTAGGATTAATAGTTACAATTAGTGGAGACTTACCGGCTGCCTGCTGCTGTTCTGCCTCCTCTTCTGTTGAATCTGCATATGCCTGATTAATCGGCATGGTGTCCCGATTAATCGCATCCCATTTTCTTCCTGATTCTACTGCGTTCTGATATTGATTACTTTCAGATTCTTCCTGGAGAGTTGGTATAACTGGTCTAGGCAGTTCCTTTCTGCTCCTAGTCATTATTGCATTCACATTCTTCAGATTCTTCTCAGTGTTACTTGGTATTCCTCTCGGAGGACGGGCTGACACTTGTTCGGCGATCTGCCCCACTTGGTGTGACAGATTCTACACTAAGGCTTCCTGATTGATCAGTCTTGTATCATTCTTCTAACAATAAGTTGTGAAGTTTGCATTCAGTTCGGTCATGGATTTTGTGAGTTGATTGACCGTGTCGGTCACAGTTGAGCTCATTTTATCCATGGTTGCTTCCCAACCACCTGACTTGTTGAATTGAGGCATGAATCCCCTAGTCTATCTTGGTCTCTCCCCACCTGTAGGATCACTTAGTCGAAAAGCAGGGTGGTCGTGAGAACCCGGGCGATATCCGCCCCCATAGGGATTTCCTTGCCTCCCTAAATAGTTCACATCTTCGGTGTTGGTTGTTTCAACTTCTTGAATTTCTCAACCTTGGTGATGCAGTCTTGCATGCTGTCTATTTTCTCATTCATTTCCATTAACTAGTATAAATATTTTGAGATGTATCTTCTCCAAATACTCCTTCAGCTACCTATACATTCTCAATTTGATGCGTTCCCCATTGGCTTGTAAGTGCTATTTGTTTCTACTTTTCTTCAGCTTCTTCAGGTGACAGCAACGCAAAACATATGTTGCTCGATGCATCAACTCTCATTTGTTCACTGGGCTTCAATCCATGATAAAAACTATGCATTCGTACGGGCAGAGTGATATCATGGTGAGGGCATCTCCGTTGTGCTTCCTTAAACCTTTCCTAAGATTCTTCAAAAGTCTTGGCCGGTTTTTGCTTGAAATTCATGATGTATTGTCTCATCTGTAGTGACTTTCCAGGTGGGCAGTACTTATTCACAAATTTTGCAGTAGGTCGGTCCAAGTTTGGATTGATCAGGGTGCTAGAGACAATAACCGTATTTTTGCCTTGTCTTTTAGAGTGAATGGGAACAATTTCAGCTTAATGTTGTCTTCAGGTACTCATGCTAGTTTGACTGTACTAACTATCTTCAAGAAGTCAGTGATGTGTACACTAGGATCTTTTTTCGGTACTCCATGGAAGGTAGTGTAATTGGTCACCAATTGTATCACGTTTGGCTTTGGGTGAAAGATCTCATCCGTATTCTCTAGCTGAACAATTGCGGGCACGAATTGCTCAATCATGGCCATTGCATAACTCTGTAGAGTTCTTCTATATCCTAGTACCACCAACTCCTGCTCCGTTTCCTCTTCCGTTTTGTCCATTCTCCGCCATGTTGTTATATGTATCCTCCAAAGGTGGAATTTCTTCTTCCTTCTTGTTGTGATCTCCTTCGTGTGAACTTATGTCATCCGCCAACCTAATAGTCGTCTCTCGAGCTTCCTTTCTCTTTTGTCTAGAAAACTTCTCAATTTCAGGTATGAATCTCTCGAGTTTGGCTGCTGAACTTCGTGTAGCATACTAAAAGACACAAAAGAATAAAAAAAAAAAGTTAGTGACTTTCCTGCGCCCGGCTATTACACTCGCTTGTGGGACTCAAAAATCTGAGACTACGATTTTTGAATCGACTGAAGCGGCGAACCGATTCTCTGAATCAGGGGCGCTTGATTAATCAGCGGGTAAACCTCGACTAATCGGGTGAATTTTTATTCTAGATTCAAACAAAGCGACTCATGCGACCCGGTATAAAAGATTATAAAGCAGACTCAACAAAGCAGACTTGAAATTTACTGAAACTACATATACAAACACCCAATCTCAAATTAAAAATTATTCTTGACACGAGTCCCCGGCAACGGCGCCAGAAAATCTTGATCGCGTGCAAAGTACTCACTAGCAATAGGACTAGGTCTATCGTAGTAAATCTCTTGGCGAGTCAAGGTCAAATCCTGATGACTCGGAAGAAGCATAAATTAATTGAGATTGATTTGTCACAATAACGGTCTATGACCAACTATAATATAGGAAGAAGTAAAGTGGTGCCAATAAACAAACAAGATTATGCAAGTTCAAACGGAGTGCACAAGAGTTTCTAAGGTATTAGCCTAATTATGAGTTATTAGTTATCCCCCCATAACATGCATTAATCATCCCCGTTGGTAAATTATAATTCATTGTTAGCTACGGGTGAAAACTCCTAACCCTATCTACTTCCACTGTAAGGACAACAGACAATCTATATGCAACTAACCTCCTTCATTGGTTGTATTAGTTCATACATAATAAGTTTTAGAGTTGCCGACTCAATACCGAAAACCTCCTGGCGACTATCGACTATGACTAGCACGTTCTAAGGATCCATCAAGACAATGTCCAAATTAACACTTCATTAACGATCATTCATGCTAATTAACGATGACATGCAGATAGTTGATCAGGCTACTAACATGTCAATTAAATCTGTCGATCAACGTTGCTGGGGCCGATTATCATGAACTAGTAATTTACTAGGTATTCAGATCTAACGATATAGACCATCGCAGATCTGAAGAACGCAATCACTATTTCATGATTCCTTCACCAACGAATCAGATCTATACATACATAGGGTAAAATAAACTAACTACTACATAATTAAACTAAAGACATATAATCATACCCTCGAATGAGTGTAGATCTCCCTTGTATCTCTTCCTAGGAGGCGAATATGTCGACTCCGTGACTAGAACTCATAACATAAATAAATAAAGAACTTTTATTGCATAATAATTGCAAGTTTTGAGGTACAATGAATTCTGAGGGAGAGGCCTCTTATTTATAGCTAAATAAACCGACTTAGAAAGACCTAGAACTACCCCTCGTCCAATAAAACACGTTTCGAAAGATTCTGGATTCTCGATAAGTCGGCAGTACTTCCCGATTAATCAGGGGTATTTTTGTCCTTTTTTTTCTACCGACATAACTTGGAAGGTTCTGGAATACCTTAGTCCCAATCCTTTCGTTCAATCCACTCTAGAATTGTCCACAATGCTTAGCCCAATATTTCGTATCCTAAAAATAATCAAATAACGCACGAAATAATTTTGAATAAGGGAAAATAAACGTTAAATGCAAAATATTCGACTCATGAACCCGACATATGACATTTGACTCAAGTGGTTCATAATTGTAGGTAGAAACAACTATTTTTAGCTTGTAATGGATAGAATGTTGATGTTGTATGATATACTATTTCAAGCGTCATCGGTATGTGAAATACGAGATGAACGCTTGGGAGAGGTATACATTATTAACAGCCATAGGCTGAAACATTACGTCGAGCATAGTTATAAACCGGAGTTAGAAATATTTATGTTGGATGACCCGTATTATGAATAAAGCAGCCCAATGAGTACAGTCGAGCTGGCGACTATAAATTCAGAACTATTTCTTAAACCCTTTTTTACTTTGTTTGAAATTATTGTTTGAGTCAATAAAGTAGGATGACAATCGAGAAGGTTTTTTTCAACATTTATATCTTTTGTCATTCGACTCGGTTATATGTGGTTTTTCTTAACGATTCTCATGTGATACCCTCATAAAGTTTTTCATCTTGCAGAAGTCAATAAAGAATAAAGTGGCTTAAAATATTTTTGTGCATTCCTCGGGTATGCTCAATTACCGCCACCTTATTTTCTTATTGCCCTTGGCATGTTCTTGATAGTCATTTTGGAAGTGTTTGAAGCGCATGAGGATGGATAGCCCATGAAGCGATTCACGATAGTTATGTCCATGATTTGTCATTACACTTAGCCGACCAATTCAGAAGGTAAGTACATTTTCTCTTTTCTTTATTAGTCACTGGGTACAATGCCTAAAATAAGTGAGAGTGCAGGCGGTCTTAGCTTGAACTTAACAAAATGGGGTCATTTTCAAAATTTTAACAATATTTTTAGCTTGTCTATTGAGCGTCTGAGTAGAGAATCGGTAGTAAAGGAACCGAGGCGATTTGAAGTTAGCTATAAGCGATTCAATGTAGTATGGATGAATGAGCATGTGTTATGTTGCATGAAGTAGTGACTTATTAATTGTTACTTTACCATTGCATTCATTTTTTAGCACATAATATGAGTGAGAAGTATTTTGAATGAGATGAAGAGTTATCTCAGACCGAGAGTCAATACTTATTGGTGGATAAAATTTACATGATTGTTGTAGGATGATGGCAGCAATTATGAAAGCCACAACAGGTAAAACAGGACAAAAGCGGGCTTGTGAGAGAGTGAGGAAAAAGAAAAATCATAGAGGAAAAATGCTAAGAAAAATAAAATAATGCGAAAAGCATAAAGGTAGGAGGGAACCTAATTCGGAGCGTAAGATGCACGACCCTCGCATAAAAATAAAAATAAACGAGGACCTTTGAGTAGTACTCGGTCCCTAATCTGCCCGACTGATTAAGGTTTCATGTTGTTTGCCTAAGTCAGAAGGCAAGAAGAAGCGAGTATACACCTTTGGAAAGTTTAGGTCGCTATAACTTGGTTCTTTTCATGAATGCACTATCACGAAAGATTTATCACCACGACACGTTGATGCGTTGGTGGGTACTGATTAATGGGGAGCTTATGAATTGTGGCTTGACTTATGTTTTGCCTTAAATCTTTATTGAATATTTGGTAGTTGAGGGGGATTTCTCTTGTCAATAAATTCCGCCTTAATATTCTTCTCGAGGACGAGCAAAAGTCTAGTAGGGTGTAGTTGATGACACTTAAAATGATACATCTTAGGGCATCAACTCTTCATCCATTCTAAGATGAACTTGGTTGTTTTTGGCCATTTATATGAACCATTTGTATTGAGTGAGCTATGTCGGGTTCATGAGTTAAGTATTTTGCATTTTGCATTTATATTCCCCGAATTGGAATTATTTCGTGCGTTATTGGACTATCTTTAGGTAGCAGATTATGAGCTAGCGTTTGATCAAATTATGGAGCGGTGGATGAAGAATTGGGCGAGGTGTTCCGGAACCTTTAGTTAAGTCGGAAAAGCAAAAGTTCTGAAACTAAACTCGATCGAGCATCTGTGAAGCTTCGGAAATGTGCTTTCTTGGATGAGGGTAGTTTTAGGGTTAGCTAAGTCAGTTATTTCACTATAATTATGAGGCACGATGTCACGGTTTTATATACACAAAACAAACAAGTAATAATCCGGTTAACCTCAAGTATGAGGATCGTAGTAATAGTGGTTAATGCGAATTCGATCTTCACGAGGCCCGAACAATTGTGATTCCTAGTTTTTGTCTAACCTAAACTATGTCACGAAGCTAATCTAAGCAATGAATAAAACAAAACAAAACAAAAAATAAAACTAGACATAGGATATAGTCCAAAGCTAAGAAGAATACGGGTTGCGAACCTTTAACTAAACTAATCTAAGATGCAAATAAAAGTAAACTAACTAAACAAATTCAAGTTTTAAGGATTTAAATCGAGTGTATAACGAGCAAGCGAGGATTGATCCACACATGCAACAAGCATTGATTTCTATCTCGATTATATAAATGGTTTTATCTCGTTGTGATTCACCTTATCTAAATATGAACCCTAATTCCTTAGAAAGTTCATCTATTAATCTATTATCTTCAATGCAAGATTAACGCGTTTTCTAACCAAAGGTGAAAACTTTACGTTTATAATCTAGCAATTAAACCTATTAACTTCGTTATGATAGATTCAAATTACTATTCTTATTCATGGTGATCTAAGGTTTATTAAGATTTCCATCAACAATAAACAATCAACACATGCATATCTTCGATGTAAAAGCAATTAAACATATTAAACATGAATAAGAAACAACCTTTAATAAAAACTCACGGTATAATCGATGAAAGCGAAATCAACAATTGTTGGATGGCTTCACAATACTCGTTTGATGAAGCTTTTAGCTTACGAACATCCTCGGCAACTCAAATTTGCGAAGCGATTGCATAAAAGGTAACTAATTTAACCTAAATCTAAAGTGCATAAAAGCTGGAATAAAAGGAGAAAACGCAGCCTAAAGCCGCCCACAGGTTTAGGGTTTTGAATAATGTGTATATGGTCCCCATTGTGTGGAGAAACAACCGCCTATATATAGATTTCCAAGTCGGTTCGACAAAGTCGGCTACCGGGCGCCCGTCTGGAAATCTTGAGCGCCCGTCCACTCTTCAATAAAACTTGAATCGGGCGAGTCATGACCAGGCGCTTCGTCCATCAGCGTCCACTCCAGCGTCAAACTTCTTGAATCAAAGATGTCATCACGGGCGCTTTCGTCCATTTCAATGACGCTTCGTCCAGCTGGGCGGAGATTGCAGGCCTTGATTTGATATGATTGAATTCGATTTCTTGATCTTTATCTCTTTTATCTATCCCATTCCTTCATTATCTCTTTTATCATCAATTACTCGAACTTAATCAACTTTTGATCGTCTTTTAAGCCTCCAACATGTATCTACAACACATAAAAACATCATAAAATGTAATAATGTCAAATGACCATAAAATCACAATTAAAGCACCAAAATTAACCAATATTGCGAATAACTTATTTAAAACCTCATTTACTCAATATTTCCGTTAAACACTCGTTTCTTATGCAATTTAGTACAAATCTGAGGAAAAATATCATAGAATATAGCGTTATAAATCATTATAAAATCACCCATAAAAACTCCCCCACACTTAGCTTTTGCTCGTCGAGCAAAACAAAAGCAAAACAAAGGCTCGGAGAAAGATAGACATCTCAAATGATATATCAACGATCCAATAAATCAGAAGTTCACCATTGTGTGTGTGCAAAGCCATAGAAAACTTCCACTAAATCCAAACTTGAAAAACTCAAAGCAAAACTAGCTGATACCCCCTCGTAGACTAGCAACAAATGACACTCATAAGATGTACTCTACAAGCGTAAAATATCCGAAAAGAATGATCGAATATATCTAGGGCCTTTACAAAATACTCGGAGGATAATCCATAGCATATCATGGAGTTTCTCTTTGGGGATAAGATGAGCGATAACTTAGTCTTTCATTCATTTCATAACAATTCATTAGTTGATTTAACTATTTCACTTTTAAGCGCACATCGAGAATGAGCTCTTACCTGTCATAAGCGGGAATAGGATATTCATGATATACCTACCTTACTCAAATCATAAAGCGACTTCTTACGATTGTGCGTGAGCTTTTAGTCATCATAGTGGTATAGGACATCGTGGTATACCTATCGCACTCAAATCATCGACTAGCTTTACGACACACCCAATTAATTCATCATATTAACTCAACTTTTCATTTGACAATAAGTCACGTGTTACTTATCACATTCAAACCTTAGATATTCACGATTATAGCATACTCCGGATCTAAATACAAACTATCATAAGTCTCAGAGACATATCGTAGCACTAAAAACACAAAACCAGGAAAAAAAAAAATGAATTAAGGTAATATTCAAGTGAGCAGGCCGACCCAAAGATCGAACTACGCCAAAGCGTTAATAAAATCTAGAAAAGTTGTTACTAACTTACCAAGTAGGGTGAGTAGATCTTGATCGAGATGAAAGCGAGTCCACACAACACAAATATGGCCTCCAAAATTGAATTTTTTCTCAAAAAGTCGGACTAAGGAGGTCTTTGATTCTCTCTGAAATATGGCGTGTTGGGGAATTTGGTTATGAAAATCGAAGAGAGGGTGTCAAGCGCGGTCTATAGCACTTGGAATCGCCCAAAATGGTTTAGAATTGAAGATTTTAGGGCAAAAGGAGGAAAAAGTCGGTTTTGCGTTTGAAAATTCGAAAAGTGAAGGTTCCTTTGTCGGAGGGTATATATAGCGAGGTTGGACACTTCGTCCAACCCGGTGGACAAAGCGTCCTTTGGGAAATCGAATGAAGCTGGGCGGGGCGTCCGGTTTATTTAACCTTCGTCAAGTTTAAATCACATCACGAGTTGGAGAATAAAGCGAGGCGGGCGTCGAGGCTTAGTGGGCCTTTCGTCAAAAAATTAGTCAAAGCGGACGGGCGTCGAGTTACAGGCGGGCGTCAGCGATATAAGTGCAAAAATTATAAAATTTCCATACAAATCAAATTCAAAATTGCACTTTCTTATTAAACTTAAATAAAACTTCAAAAATACACATAAAAATCAACGAAGTACTTAAAATTACTAGAGAATAGGTAAAAGCAAATAGGAAACAGCGGATTGCCTCCCACTAAGCGCTTTTGTTTCGTCGTTAAGCTCGACGAAACAACTTAAAACGCTAGTCATCGTAAGCGGCCGACCAATCTATCACTTTCGAATAAGGCAGTAGAGCATGTCAATCGCGGAGGAAGTCATACTCATCCTGCAAACCCCAATCCTCACCGGTACATCAACACCTCGAAAATGTTGGGTGCGACACTAGCGCTTCATCTGTCGACATCGGATCATTGAGGATGGTGTATACGGACGTCAAGAGCCTCACTGCAACTCCTTAGTAGTGAAGTCTCCACCTCCCGAGCAGCGGGGAACAATGAGAACATAGGTGGCGATCTTGATCACGGTACTAATATCAAAGTCTACGTGCAAAACAATGGTTCCTCCCGGTCCGTCATCTACAGGTGATTAGTGGGATCTTCCAAGGAAGGTAACTCCTCTGGTTGAACACGAAATCCATATCTAGAAAGCACAACTAAGCGCGAGATAAAGAAAAACTTAGTAAGGCTAAAACTTAATAAACTAAACTTAAATACTAAAGCATAAAGCAAGAATAACTAAAGAAACGATATCTAGGGCGCCCCTAGTGGCGCTTTTAGTTAATGTCGTTAACTTCGACACCGTTTAAAGCTCGGCTGGATCGAGGCCAATTGACTTTTGCGCGGCCACTACCTCGTCTAGACTTTGGTGATGGTTAATTTGCGAAGCGACTTTAACACATGGGGTAAAACCTTTAATAAAGCTTTCAAAACACCGCTGAAACTTCCCATGGTTGACTTAACTTACGAATCTCTGATGGCGTTTCAAGCGGCGCTCCTCTCAAACTCTTCCATATCCCAACTACATGCTAGAACTTCTTGGATCTACCAATACCGTCATCCTCACGAAAGCAGTCGGGTGAAAACTTCGTCAAACTCATCGACTTGTGTAGCACCACACCGAGGATATCGAGAAAGCGAACAATCAAAGGGTTCTCTTTAGGTTCACCACTATAGTGCTTTCACCGTTGACCATTTACTCAAAGCGGTTTACCACTATAACCACGAAGTTCTAGAAACGCCTCGGGAATGATTTGGAGAATCTCGAATGGACCGGACCAACGTGTCCTCAACTTTCGAGGAAACAAATGTAACCTAGAATTGTATAGAAGCACTTGTTAGCCGGCGTGGAATTCTCTTTTCTTAATCTTAGCATCGTGGGTAGCTTCATCTTATCTTTACTAATCCTGGCACTTTCGTAGGCACGGAGTGCAGAATCGTCCAACTCATTACAGCTGCTGCGGTCGATGTTTTCCTGAATTGGGAATCAAAGTTGAAACTTTGTGCCCAATAAGCTCTATGCTCTAACTTTCGGCGAGCGGATGACACGGCTTTCCATAGACCATTTGATATGGAGATGTACCCATAGGGGTTTTATAAGCGATTCTGTATGCCCAAAGTACATCATCAACTTCAAACTCCGGTCTTTTCTATGGCTTGCCCGTTTTCGAGATTTTCTTGATGCTTTGGTTGCTTCTCTCATCACGACCACTAGTCATCGGATGATATGGTGTGCCAGTTTTGTGGCGAACACCATACTTTTCAAGCACTTTCTCTGAGGTCGGTTGCGAAGTGCGTCCGCTTCATCAGATCAAGGCACGTGGACATCCAAACCTCACGAAGATATTTTCTTTAGAAATTTCATGACCGTTTATGATGGTTGTGAGGTGGCGAGCCTCCACCCATTTAGACCACGTAGTCTCACAGAGACTAAGATGTATTTATTACCGCAAGATGATGGGAATGGTCCCGTAAAATCGATACCCATACATCAAAGACCTCGCATTCTAGGATGGGTTTCAAAGGCATGTCAAAGCGCTTTGTCAGAGTACGGTTCTTTGGCATCTATCACAAGCTTTCTGACTTACGTCTCTTTAAAGATCGTAGGCCAATAGAAGCAGTTGGAAGATCTTAGCAGCGGTTTTCCACGGACCAAAGTGACCTCAGGTGGGTCCCTTTGTGACCTTTGCTCAATGATATCATTGTTGCTCACACTCGAGGAACACATCTCCTAAGCAAACCATCTTTCTGAGATCTTAAAAGATAAGGTTCATCCCAAGCGAAAGATTTCAAATCGAGAAGAACTTTTCTTCTTACGATAAGACAATTCTGGATCGAGATATCGGGCATGAAGGTAATTTACAATGGAAGAATACCATGGAACATCGGAGGACAACGTCTATTTAGCATAATGTTTTCTAGAGGAAAGTAAAGATCTATATCATCTGGATCATCCTTTTCCTCACCTAACATTCTAAAGCGTGATCGCCACTCGTTTTCCTTTGCCTTTTTGTCCTTAATTTGAGCGTCAAACTCTTGTAGAAGTCGGTATCCAGCGTAGTAAGCGCGGTTTAGCCTCTTTCTTTGTCATCGAGATGATCGCATAAGCGGCGTGATCAGATCCACACAATCACTTGAGCTCCTAACAAGTAACTCTGAAACTTGTCCATAGCAAAGACTACGGCGATGGTTCGCTTTTGATAGTAGTATAGTTAACTTGAGGGGTTCAATGTGTGGCCCAGCATAATAGATAAGCTGGAATTTTCCTTTGATTCTTTGTCTAGAAACGGCACCAAGCTGCATAGTTTGATCGTATGCACATAAGCTCAAAAGCGAGGTTCGGTCGGGATATATAAAATTGGGCGAGATATTAAGCGATCCTTAAGCTCCTCAAGCGCTTGCTTGCGGCTCTCATCAAAATTGAACTCAGCGTCTTCCTTTAGTAAAGTGGATAGGGGCTTGGCTATCTTGGAAAGTCTTGAATGAATCTTACGTGAAACCGACATGTCCAGAAAGCCTCTCACTTCACGCACATTCTTAGGATAGCTCATCTTCTCGATAGCTTCTACTTTTGCCTATCAACTTCAATACCTTTGGCGGAGATCTTGTGGCCAGAACTATTCCTAAATCTACCATAAAATGGCATTTTTCCCAATTGAGCACTAAGTTCTTCTCCACACATCTGGATAAGACTTCAGTCAAGGTTGTCAAGACAATCATCAAAGCCCGACCAAAGACCGAAAAATCGTCCATAAAGATTTCCATACACTTTTCTCTGAGCCCGTCAAAGATAGCCAGACATACATCTTTGAAATGTAGGTGGGGCATTCACGAGAGACCAAATGGCATTCTCCTGTAGCGAATGTACCGTAAGAGCGCGGTGAAAGTGGTCTTTTCTGGTCAATTTGGATCAATGGGTATCTGAAAGTATCACGAATATCCATCCGAGAGCGGTAGAATCGTGCCACTGCCAGGCGCTCAAGCATCACGGTCAATGAATGGAAGGGAAGTGATCTTTCATGGTTACCTCATTGAGCTTTCTATAATCGTCTGAGACTACTGTAACCGATGACAAGTCTCAATGCTATTTCCTCTCCTTCTCATTCTTCTCAATCGTAATTCCCCTTTCTTGGGAACTACTTGAGTCGGGGAAACCCATTCACTATCCGCGATGGCATAAATGATTCCCATGTCGAGAATTTTAATGATTTCTTTCTTATGACTTCTTGCATATGAGGTTGAGCCTCATACAGAATTTCTCTAACACATTTTGCACCTCATTCGTCTTGATCTTGTGCATCTGAGATGTCGGAGATATCCTCGATATCTCCTGCACATTAACCAAAGGCTTTTTCATTTTCTTCAAGGCGTTGATTAGTTTCATTTCCTCTGCTTGAGAAAGCTTGGCGGATATAATCAATGGAAGCTTGTCACCTTCTCTTAAAAACACATACTTAAGATGTTTGACAGCGGCTTCAACACCAAATCTGCGGGGTCTTCTAAACTTCGACTTGAGCTCTCCACTTTTCAACTCAATATCAGCGAGTTTACTCTGTGGTCCCATTTGCCAAAGCTTCTCCTTCAACAATTCTTCCTCAAAATCAGTTTGCTAATTGATCTAGATTGACCACACCATGGGTATTTAGATTATCAACCAATCGCTCATATTAAACTTCTACGACCATGACTTGCTTATCCATATAATCGGTGAAATCATCAAATCATTATAATCAATGGAAAAGCCGGTTGGAGGGCAGAGGGTACTTGAATGGACTTTAAGACATTGTAACTCACCTCTTGATCACAAACTCGGATAGTCACTTGCCCACCATCGCAATCGGCGAGGCTCTGGGCGTAGATAAGAAAGGTCTTCCAAGAATCGGGGGCGTTTTCATCTTTCTCCATATCTAAAGCATACCAATCAAGCTGGAAAGTAAATCATCAATCCCGAACCAAAAGCGTCTTTGAGGATCCTGAAGCTTTGTTAGAAGATCTATCGTGAATTGTAGACTCATAGTAGTGGGTTCTAGAAGGCTTTGTAAACCCGATTGTTTGCATCTGAGACATTGGCATAAGACTTATAGAGGCACCTAGATCACACAAAGAATTAGGGAAGACTAGACCTCCCATTAATCACATGTAAATCTGAACTTGCCGAGTCACCTCTTTTAATTGGTAAGTCTTCATAATTAATCATAGAGCAATCCTCACCAATTTGCCTTTCCATGCTGCTAACTTCTTTTTGAAGACACAACATGCTTGATGAATTTTGTATACTTAGGCATTTCAGCAAGACTTACGATAATGGAAGGTTCGGCACACTTTTAGTTTTTGTCCTCGCTCAAGGAATGTTGCTCTTTCTAGGTGGAAATGGAAGCTTCTTAAGGTCACTCTCGAGAAAAGACTTTCTTTGAGGATGCACTTACTGACTTTGTCTTCGAGATCTTTCCATCGAGCGGCTTTTGATTTTTTTGTAGTGGGGATCGACCTCACGACTTTAAACTTTTTTTCGGTCCTCGAGGATCGACCACTTGAGGATCACCAACTTCTTCACCTCCCGGGGATCAGCCACGAGTTTTCTCTTGCGAGTTGAGGGGGTGTAGGTGCTCACCTTCCCCTCTGCCTTATCAATGGCGGGAGGGGCTGAGTGGTTTCACGATGGGAAGGACCACTAACTTGAGTACCAACTTCTCAGATTCATTGCAGCTTGGCCTCCTCTTTACCGTATTGAATTGATGGCGCGAGGTCGATACATGGGCCTTTCTTCAAGTCGGCTTGAGCAACTTGACCACCACTTTGGATTCTTTAAAGTGGCCCAGCGCGGCATTTGCCACAGGGTCTAAAGCTAAGCTGTTGGGCCAGTTGCCCAATTTGTCTCTCAAGATTATTCATTGATCTACTTTGCTCCTCAACTTAGCTTGAGATTGTTAGGCGGAGGGGCTTTGAGAGTTTGGAAATTTTGAGCATAAAATTTGATTGGGCCGACTTTGGAGCTGGGATTTGAATTGGAAGGCCAATTAGATTGAACCTTTGAGTAGGTGTGAGACTAAACCCTAACCTTGGAAAGCAGCGCGGAAAGGTGGCGAGACATTACAGGCTATCTGAGATCTAACCGGCGGTGTGCGGGTCAAATTGTAGCTACAGTGCGGTGAGTCGGTCGTATTCCTCGGGAAAAAACATGGTAATTCTTTTAAGTGGGGTTAAACACCAAGAAGCTATTATTAACTTTCGATCTAAGTCGCGATTTTTAACTTTTCCTCGGGTTAGATAGTTAGATCGATTAGATTAGTTAGTAATGTTAGAGTTAGATGTTAGTAAAGCAGAAAATAAAACAAATAAATATATAGATATATTTTTGGATCTAGCCAAGAATACTTTCTTGAATCAATATCTTTTAGTAGAAATAAATGAGGCAGATCTTCCTTTATTCAAGGTGTAAATTATATATGAATCGGTGTACTCACCAAGCTAGACAACTCCTCTACTACTTTTGAGCGTATGAAATTGTCATATGTCAAATGTCATCGATCCAAGGTCCACAAGCGCCCCATGCTAATCTTAGTTAAATGCGAGCAGTGCGAGAACAAATCTACCCGGATAAAGAGGTTATTCCGTTAAATCCAGACGGCCGATGTTATTCAAGAGGCTCCGGTTGTCAAGCGGATCGATTTAACACAAGCGGTGTAGTTTCAATTAAAGCTGCGATTTTAACATTATTAAGATCTAAGTACAAAGTTAATAAGATTTGTTTTTCTAGGACAAATATGCCCCGGGTAGGAAATAGGATTCCGTTAATCAGGCGGCCATTTTACCCTCCGGTTTTCTATTTTACTCGTATCACGACCTGCGGTGGGTTCATTCGCCAGGTTATATGTGGTATTCATCATGATTGATTCGTCATTCCGAATTTATTATCAATCGTTGCAAAATAGAAAAAGATTCATTATAATTAGTTTTAATCATGATTACGAGTCGATCATTCATTTTACCAAAGATTAACTAATTGATTCATATCTTGGCTAGACATATTTTTAGTTTAACATAGTGATAGATATAAATAAACAACAAAAGTAATAACTTGATAAAATTACCCGTTAAGTGCAAATCAAGCCGTATTCTCACGAAAATAACAACTTTCTCAATAACAACTTTCTCGGTAATTCTCTCGAGCATTACAATGATTACTACTTTTATTTATAAAAACATATATACATACATAGACATATGTATATACGGACCCGAAAATAAAGTAAAGCGAGAAAAGAGATGAAAACGAAGATGAAGAAGGGAATGGAAGAAATGGGAGGAGGTGGAGAAGAGAGATCTTGAGCAAGAGTGGCCAAGATGGGGCAAAAAGATCAATGGAGATGGAGGAGTTTATATAGGAGAAGGGTGTATATGGGGAGGTTTATTTGGGAGAGGTGAGAAGTTTGTTGTGAGGGAGGTTGTATTTGGGGAGGAATTATCTCCATTTAGCATGTGGGATAATCTTGGAGAATATTTGCCATCATGTGGAGGTGGTGAGTCATGTAGTAGCATGTGAAGTTTATTCAAAAATCATTACATGCCACATGCAAGTAACATGCAAGGAACATGCAAGGAACCTCCTACAAAATCTCGGTTCGTCCGAAGTTCCAGCTGTTCGGTATAAAAATCATAACTTGAGTTGTAGACTTCCGATTGGCGTGATTCAAAATGCGTTGGAAGATCATTTTAGTATCTACAACTTTCATCAAGAAATCTTCCCCAGAAAACGCCTCTAAGTTGGGTCAAATTTCCATCGAAAACAGAGTTACGGTAGAAGCGCATAGGAAAAATAATTTGATCCGTTGAACTCGTAAGCTTGTGGCATTTTCTTCTTTCCCTCAAAATCCATCTTTTAGGCTTCAAAACATGTAGATTCGTGGAATCTTGGTCAATATATAATCACTGCAATGAACCACCAAAATACCAAAGCGTAAATCCGACCACGACACTCCGGTTACTAAACGGTACAAAAACTAATAAAAACTTATAAAAATCGATAATTTATATAATAACTACTACTTATACATTTGAATAAAACTTAGTAATTTTGACTTGATTTGATACAATAATACTCAAAATGGTATCAATAATGGGGTAAAATGTCATAATAATGATCATAAATTTATCTCTCATCACAACCCCTACTTAGCTTTTGGTGAGTCTCGAAGGCAAAACAAGCGATAAAACAAAATGAATGAGAGATAAATTCAAGAAGATAGAAGATATAAGGGACAACTAGATAATACAACCATTAGAATTACAACTGGCGTTAACCTCGATATAAATGTATAGCGAGTGTGTGTGTGTGACAAGCTTTTCAATTTCCACTATCCTCTCTTGAATAAATCAAGCAAAACACACAAATATCCATTCGACGACCACAATGACTTTCCTAGGTATAAGCGATGTGATTCCACACAAAAGTTCTTCCGAGTACTTATTAGGATAATCCACAAAGCATATCATTCGGTTTATCTTTGAGGATAGTCGAGAAGATAGCTAAGTTTTCAACCACGCTTAAATTTTAATTTTTATTTATTTATTTATTTATTTATTTTTTTCTTTTGATGAACTTAATTTCACATGTGTAGCATATGCCTTCATTCCCGAGCAATAGGGCGTTTACGTGATAACCCCTATTGGACTACTATCATCGAGCGATCGGGAGCTTTTAAATCTCATAGTGATATAGGGCGTTTACATGATAACGCCCTCTTGCACTCAAATCATTGGTAGCTACAACCGACAAATATATAGTTCATTTTTCTTTTTTTCATAAACTTAACTTATATCCTTTCTATCACATTCAAACCTTGAGATATTCACGATTACACGTTCAAAAGTTAGGTACTAAATTCTTGCTATTTCTAGGATAAACCACTAGGACCTTTGAATGGATCTGATTTAAAATTTTAAACTTCAATATCAAAGGCTTACGTGAAGGAATTCATGTTACACAAATATATTTGGAATTACAATGCACTTACGGTTCCGTTGGTTATACACATCAAATTGATCATTACATCTTCAAATCCATGAAATATATACCTTATCTGATTTATTTTAATCAACTAAATAATGCTCGAAAAATCAAAAACTAAGGGTTTTATTGATACAAAATAAACATTAATTCCATTGCTAGACCAACGACTCCACTCCTCCCCTTACGAACTTACATTGTCCTCGATGTAAAGTGAGTGTAAATAAGATTGTTGGGGAAAGCAATAGTGCTGATAAAACAAGTCAAAACAAATACTCGGATGATAAAAAAGGGTGGGTGGGTGGGTCAAAGTTATGACCGTTGTGTGTGCAAATAAAATAAAAGTATGTGGAGTGTGGCGATTGTAATGTGTTCGTTAAAAGCGTGTTTTAAATTTATATTATCGGAACACCCAAGTATAAGGATCGTAGTATAAGGTGTTGCCGAGTCGTCTAAGGAATCGTATAGTTATCAGTTGAGGTATAACTCACTAAGTTGGTTATGTCACTAATTACTTAAAACTAAGATTAATCTAACTATAAACTAAACCTAAAAATAAACTAAAAACTAAAGGAAAGAAAATAAAAGCGACAACTAAAAATAGCGAAAAAAAAAAGCAGAAGAGCGGGAAGGTTGAATGACGCTCTCACTATAGTGAGCAGCGTCACGAATTAAAGCAATGAATGAGCGTTCAATTAAATGAGCAGCGTCTGCGGATACGATCGAGAAGCAGAAAAATAGGCGAGAAAAGTTGCGGAACTAGGGTTCTAAAAACTAAACTTAAACTAGGAGCAATTAAAACGATTTTGATTAACGATAATAAAGAAGGCGATTGGAGCGACCAAGATTCAATCACATAATAATCATACAACGGTTTATGATCGAATCTGATTTTATTGGTATGATCAATGTGAAACCGACTAAATTCCTTTAGATCAATTTCTAAGGTTTGTTTACTTTTCCAAGAAAAACAAATAACATTCATCACAAAGATCAACAATTCGTTCCCAAATTGTAATACCCAACTAACGATATATGATTCCTCAAAACATCATCAATTATATCGATTGAAAGATAAAGTATTGTTGAACTATATTTCCATAAAAATTCAAACACATAGAGTTCCATTGACATTCTATCTAATAAAACTGTAGCGATTAAATCGAGGATTCAAGCGATAAATAAAAGCAGCGTATTCAAAATCATAACTAAAGATAAACTAACAAATCATGGTTGTGATAGCGTTGGCGTGATATCCAGGTTGTTCCAACTTTATCGTTTAGCCAACAATCATGTTGGTGATCGTTGGGATGGAAGGATTCATCTTTGACTCTCATCCTTGAATGATCTGGTTTGCTAGGGTTTGTTATGAGGAAATAATGCGTATGAGATGTCCACAAGGTTTTAATACACGGCGCTATTTATAGGATTTTAGGTCGGCTAGGGTTAGAAATCGGCACGGGCGCCCGTCAAGGTCATGGGCGCTTGATCCAGTTACAAAACTTATTTGAGTCGGGCGGTAGAAGATTGGGCGCCACGTCTGCAGCAGCGTCCTTCTGGCGTCAAACTTGCTTTGAATCAAAATATCATCACGGGCGCTCGTCCACTATCTTATCATCGCTGATCCGGTTGAGCGGCCGTTCAATAATCACGGGGCCTTGATTCGAGAGCGAAAACTTGATTTTCTCGTACCTATCTCTTTCCAATCAAATCAATCACCATTATCTCTTCCTCTTTAATTAAATCCGACTTGATCATCTTTGAATTACCTCTTGAGCTCGAATTTGTGCATCTATAACACATAAAAATATCCCAAAATGTAATAATGTCAATTAAATATAAATTCATCAATAAAGCGCATAAATTGACTAATTTTGTGATTAACTCACTAAAACACCACATGCTCAATATTTAATCTAAACACTTATTTCTTTATGCAAATAATACAAATCACGGAAATTATCATAAAATATAGCCTTATAAAACATATAAAAACACCATAACAACTCCCTGCACTTGAACTTTTGTTCGTCCGAGCAAAACAATCAAAACTATAAGCTCAACTTTCATGCAATCCATGATCTCAACTCACGTAACAAAAGATATAACAACTATAGCAAACAATACCATCACGAGATAGATTCAGTGTATGTGTGACAAGCCACTTCTCAAATTTAACAAGCCTTTGAAGAAATATCCTCTCAAAAACTTCAATGACTATCCTGAAGTGCAGACAGAATAGCTTCACACTAAGCCTTCCAGCGCACTCGGTAGGATAATCCTACAGACATATCATGCGGTTCTCTCTTGAGTATAAGATCCATGATAACAAAGACTTCACTCTGATTTTATTCTTATTCATCATTTTTCAAAATTTTCAAATTCAACGCATATCGAATAGCTCTTACCGTCATAGCGAAATAGGACATTTCAAGATAATCCCTACCTGCTCAATCATAAGGCGACTATAAAGCCATTTGTATCGTGAGCTATTGGTCATCATAGTGGTATAGGACATCGTGTTGTATACCACTACTCACTCAAATCATAAACCGACTTCCGACAAGCGTATTTATTATGATTCACTACTTATTCATTCACTTTTTCCTTAAAGACATAGGTTACATCTCACTTATCACATTCAAACTCTATGATATTCACGATTACACGGTCTAACTAAGGTGTTACCATCTTGACCTTCTTAAGATACTCATCAAAATAATGAAAGGATATAGTTCAAAAGTCATGCTTCAAAATCAAAGGCTTTATTGAGTGAAAAATGAACACTATCTCCATAAAAGTAAAGACATGCTATAATTATCTCACTAAGTCACATACTATCATCGTTAGAAAACTACAACTAGCAAGCATCTAGTTTTAATCACATGCTAAAGTTTACAAAAATTTAAATTTGCTCAAAATTAACTCATATTACAGATATAGCATGAAAACATACCCATGTTTTACACGCTTAAATCACATTATGTCCTCGAGAATGTGCAAATAAAAGAAAAAAAAAGAAACTTAGGTTGGTTTCAACGGTGGTTGTCGGATGAAAGTTGAGCGGAGGTCAGGCAGACATGAATATACCGCGACAACTCGAATAGACAACAACTGGACAAAAAAGCTTGTGAACACAACTCAAAAGTATACGCAGCACTCGACATACCATATAATCTCAAAGGTACAAGGGTATATGAAGCGAGACAAGACATTCGACACGTAAGCGGAATAAACATCTCACGCCAAACAGCAAGGTACTACTTCTATAAATAACTAACCTAAAGGAAATAAAACAAAACTAGGTTGCCTCACCAGGAGCGCTCTTTTAATGTCATTAGCTTGACACAATCCTCAAAGTCAACCGGGTGGGGCCACTTTGGTTTTAAGCGGCAGCCAACTCATCATGAGACAGGAGGTAAGGACCGAGTGTGACCACAACAGCCACAGTCAAGTACCACTACCAAATTCTTTAACTTGGCTCTTGAGATATGATCTGACTTTGCGTCTTTTGTCTCGAAACTTCTCTACATGTGGCACCAGGTAGAATGATAGGATTCGAGAATCGTAAGAAAGCTTCTTTAAAGGAAGAATGTCATCATTGAAGCAAAGAAATTAGTGGAATCTCATCACAAATCGGCCTTGCATCAGGCACGTCAACCAACTTTTGAAAGTATATGACCTCGGGTGCCGTAAGGTTGGCCAAAATACTTTTCAATCTATGACCGTTCACTTTAAAGGTTGACGCTGTACCACTTTCAAAATCGCTCCCCGGATGAACTTCGACAATTTCAAAGGTCGGACCATCTGGACTTAAGCTTGCCAGACCAAGCGGATGTAATCACGTGTTGTAAAGTAAAGCCATCTCTCCTACCTTGAAATCTACATCGCTATTTTAGCATCATGGAGGCGCTTCGTTCTTTCCTTGCTCCGACTTTGCGTTCTCGTGAGGCCACCTGATGCCGAATTCATCAAGCTCATGCGATTCGCGATAATCTTTTCGCCCCAGCAGTGGCTGCTCCCGAAGTTTAAGTATTTAATAGCCCGATGGCTTTGTGCTCAGCTCAAGTGGTAGATGGCATGCCTTGCCATAAACCATTTGAAAGCGGCGTACCCATAGGGTCTTGAGCCTTGATCACGATAAGCCAGCCAGTCGTCGTCCACTTGGACTCAATTGGATCTATTAGAATTCACCGTTTCTCAAAATCCGCTTTGAACTTATTTGCTTACCTCGACTTTGCCCCCGCTTGGTTTGGGGGTGGTATGGTGTACCAATCTTATGCTTGACACCATATCTTTCAAGAATTTTATCTAGTGGTGCATTCTGAAGTCACGAACCTTCATCAGCGATAAGGGCTCTAGGGCGACCAAATCTAGTAAAGATATTCTTTTGCAGAATTTCTTTACAACTTTGTGATCATTGGTTTGGGTGGCTATAGCCTCTACCCACTTGGAAACATAATCAGCGCAGACTAGGATATATTTATTGCCTTGCGATGATGGGAAGGGTCCCCATGAAATCGATGCCCCACCGTCGAAGACCTCACATTCAAGATAGGCCTCAAAGGCATCTCCATCCTGTATGCGAGCCTCACTACTCTTTGACATACATCACGGCCTTTTACAAAGGCTTGGCGTCTTTGAGCAGTGGGCGGTGAAAAATCCGACTTGAAGGATTTTTAGCGATCTTTGGTGCTCCGTGAGTGTCCACCAGCGAGGCCAACTTTGTGACATTGCTCTAAGATATCCAGTTGTTCATGTTCCGGAACACACGCCCACAAAGCAACCCGTCTTTGCGGACTTTAAACAAATGTGGATCCTCCCATCCCGAGATACTTCAAGTCACTGAAAAACTTCTTCTTTTCACGATCGTCATCTCTTACAAATGCCCGATCGCTAAGTAATTGGCGTAATCGACATACCACGACCTCACTTTCTCTGAGTCTCATTAATTGCTCGGTTGGAAAGTCAATGCCTATTTCCTTAGTGTTTCGTCACCTCGTTCACTAAAAAGCGAGATAAGTGATCGGCTACAACATTTTAGCTACCTTTCTTATCCTTAATTTCAAGGTCAAATTCACAATAGTATCGAATCCATCTCGGTAACCTTGGTTTGGCGTCTGCTTTTCCATGAGGTAGCGTAATCTTTGCATGATCTGTCAAACCACAACTTTCGAGACCCAGAAGGTAACTTGAAAACTTATCCATAAGCGCATTGCTAGGAATTCTTTCTGTAGTAGTGTAGTTACCAGCAGAAATTTGGGTTCACAAGTTCGGCTCGCATAGTAGATTGGTGCGAACTTCTTATCAATCCTTTGCCACAAGAAGCTGCGCTTTATAGGCGTAGTTAGAGCATCGCACATGAGTTCGAAAGGTTTAGTCGGTCGGTAGCGATCAAAATGGGAACTGGTTAACTTATCCTTTAAGCATTTGAAAGCTTCCTTACGCATCATCAAACCACGAACTCTACTTCCTCTTCGGAGTTGGATAAGCGGCTTTGCTATAGTCGAAAAATCTTTAATAAAGCGCCCGATAGAAGCCTACATGTCCCGAGAATCCTGTGCCTCCTTAAGCGTCTTTGGATATGACATTTTCTCAATGGCCTCTGCTTTAGCCCTATCCACTGAATACCTTCCTTTGGACAACTTGTGTCCCAAAACAATCCGCCGTCAACTAGAAAATGGCATTTCTCGAGGTTAAGCACCAAATTTTTCTCAACACATCATTTGAGTACCATATCTAGATTCCTTAAGATCTCATCAAGGTATGTCGCCATAGGCGAGAAGTCATCCATAAAGACCTCCATGCATTGCTCTTACAAGTCAGTCAAAATGGCTAACATGCACCGTTGAAAATCGCGGGTGCATTGCATAGGCGAATGGCGTTCTGCGAAAAGCAAAAGTACCAGATGGACATGCGTAAGCGTGGTCTTTTCACGAGTCATTAGGATCGATGGCTATCTGGAAGTACCCGAATATCCATCGAAAAAACAATAATATTTGTGACCACTCGGTCTTTCAATTAAATTGGTCAATGAAGGGTAAGGAAATGATCTTTTGCGCATTGACTTAGTTCAATCTGCGATAATCAATGCGAGACCACATAACTTGATCCACAAGGCGTAAAAGCAATTTCCTCCCTTTTTCATTTTTTTCTCACGGTAATACCCACTTCTTTGGCACAACTTGAGTAGGGCTAACCCGGCTCATTTACGTCGGCGATGGCATAAATAATCCCCATATCAAGCCATTTGATGATCTCCTTTTGACAACCTCACTGCATATGCAGTTCAGCCTTCTTTGCGGTTGTCGGCCTTTTCCGCTCCTTCCTCCGTTCGGATCTTATGCGTGCATACATCACAGCTGATTCCTCGATATCAGCCCACGCCATCGAGCAGCGAGGATATGTTTCTCGACACTTTGATCAATTTTTTGCCTCTTGCTCGGGCTCGAGTTTAGGCAGCGAGATGATTAGGGCAACTTATCACCGTCTTTAAGAAAGATGTATTTTGAATCTTTGTGGAAGTGGTTTCAACTCTAAGTCAACGGTGGTTGCTCGATGCTTAGATTTTAACGGACCACCTTTTTCTATTTGAGTTTGGACGGTTGATGAAAAACACCTCATCTTCACGGGAGTAATCCGAAAGGTATTGAATCACGTCATCAAAAG